>PVKS010007458.1:0-72834 GCA_004027875.1 Aplodontia rufa | reverse complement strand
GAAGCCGATGTCATTCCTCCACGAGATACCCATTTAATGCATGAGTTCTTCTGGGGGAAACTGCAACAGGTGAAACCCAAGGTGGTCATCCATGTTTTGGCATTACCCCTGGATAACAAAGTATATATACATTGATTACTGTTGGTTTGATAATGTTTCCCCCTCAATTGTATCTCTATATACTTCTAATTAAAAAAAATAAAGTCAGCAGAGTTGGGTTTGAGTATTGTTCTCTTACTTGTAACAAAGTCAATTCAATTACTCTGACTCTTGGTTTTCTCATCTGTAAAACAGACGTAATATCTTTTCCTTTCATTTTCTTTTCTTTTTTTGGTGCCAGGGATTGAACTCAGGGAACTCAACCACTGCTATATCCCCAGCTCCTTTTTATGTTTTATTTTGAGATAGGGTCTTGCTAAGTTGCTCAGGACTTCACCTAATTGCTGGGGCTGGCTTTCAACTTTGCAATCCTCCTGTCTTAGCCTCCTGAGTCTCTGGGATTACAGGCATGTACCACCATACCAGGCTGGACATTATATCTATTTTTAAGAGATTCTTGAAAAAAAATTAGGAAATGTATACAAAAGTGGTTAGTCTGTCAATGTAGTATCAGATATTACTTTTCCTGTTCATGTTCTTCTGAGCACAATGTGGTCCCACAGAGAAGTTAAGAATTAAGAACCAGGGGTAGAGGATCTTGAGAATTCATTACAGTGCACTGCAAATAAAATAAAATGATATTCAAAGAAGTTGTGAGATTTGACAACAGATTATTCTTCACGATGTGCTTGCAGTGCTAAACAATGTCCAATACAGAGTGGGTATCAAACATACAGAATATATGAATAAATTATCTTGAATCACACAGCAATGGCAAAGCCAAGGCTAGAGACCACCTCTTCCCTTATGACACATAACTCCATGAACACTGTCATTTTTGACAACACTTGTGAGTTCTATCCTTTTATCTCAGATCCTAGTCCATTCCCTTTGCACTGGTATCTGAAATAATGGCTTCCACAAAACAAACAAATAAGCTTTTCCCTCTTAATGTCTTGGAAACACATTCATGACAAGATTTCCTGAATAAGAGGAAAAAACGATAGTAACAAGCAGCCACAGCTGGGTGATTCCTTGCAATGCAGCCAAAAACTTGGTGCTATCAACCAATAAGATTAGTTTCTAGAAAAGGGGATGGAAAGAACCTCTGAGGAGAGACTTTTAGCTTTGTCCTGGCATGGGCTTAGTTCCCCACAAAGTTTATATTAGAATATCCAAAAAGATGTTTGGCTAATATTTTATGACTCAAATATTCCTGCCAGAATCTTCTGGGTCAAGCAACTAGTTGTGCTTTCTCTTCACTGAAATAATGAGGATATAAATCTGAAATTAAAAATTTCTTTTTAAAGGAAAAACCAAAATATTTTACCACTTAAAAATTCCAAGCCTCATCCCTGTTGATATCTGTCCATTTTCTGTGTATGATTCTTTCCTATAATACCTGGGATCTGATCGCTTTGCTTAATTTAGAAGTGGCTTCCATTTTGACACCAACTGGAACCCTGCTGCCCTGCCCTTTTCTGATTAAGCTCCCACTGGTTGGGAAGTTGGGCTTTGACAGTGGTGTTCCAACTTTCAGGCCCAGCAGACAGTTACCACTCCTGATGGGGGCAAAGGAGCTTTGGTGATTCCAGGGAAATTCTCTCTAGCAGCTTATGGATGGATCTCAAACCAATGCCATGACAAGACAGAGTTGTCTGTGAAGGAAATGAGGTTTGTGTGAACCACATGAAATGAAAACCAAACTGCTGAACATGGAAGACCAGTTCATATTCTCTTTTTGCCACTCCAAGGTGGCAAGGAAGAGGAAGGGATTCACCACATTGATGACAACATTTTACCAACCTTCTACTTTCCACTCCTGTTTTACAATGTCTTTGAATCAATCAGCTCAGCAACACAGAAAACCTACATATGCAGGGCCAGACCCTCTATGACAGCTAGAAATATCCATCTTAGGTAGACATGGCCCAAGCTGTGTTCCTGTACCATTTCCAGCTGTTTCACTCATTCTAACAGCACTATATCCAATGACCAATGGGTAATACAATGACTTCAGTCAATTCCATATATCCTTCATGACCTCTTAGTAACCTTGAAGGGGCCTGGCTTACCAAATAAATGAATTACTGGAAAGAAAAGTAAACTTTTCTCCCAAAACATTATGGAACATTCTGTTTTATTGCATTCAAATGTACTGCCACATCTTCAACAGCAATATTTCACAGGGTCTGTGATAAGAGGGTTTGACAGTTCTCAAATATTAGAAGGCCTGATGGTTATCTTCTTGAGGACCTGCCAAATCTTTTTGAACAATTCTATAGTTTCCAGGTGTATATATTTCTCATGGCCTCTTCTACCTCTATAATTTAAAATCCTATCTTTTTGCTAAGTAGCCCTCCCTCACTAACTCAGGTAGGATAATATGATAGTGTGACAGTCATCTATGCACATGTTCCATATCCCTTGGAGGAGCACAGACAGCATCTTAGCATCATTGTATCCTTTACAGTAAACACAGTGCCTGATGCAGAGGATGGTTCAGCAATAGTTTGTTAATAGACCAAGTAGTTGCTGAGTGAATTGTTTGTAGCATGTAAATTAGAATTAGTAGTTCCAAACGGGGTGGTGGTCAAAAGGGCCAATTGTTAAAGACTGCCACATTTATCTAAACACATCAGAAAGCCAAACATGGGGGGCTGGAGCGGTTGCTCAGTGGTTTCAGCGCTTGCCTGGCAAGCACGAGGACTCGGGTTCAAACCCCAGCACCATGTACACAACTGAGTGTTGGAGTAACAAAGGCCATGTGAAAAACTAAATAAAGTTATTTCTCTCTTTAAAAAAAAAAAAAAAAGAAAGCCAAACATGGTGAGGAAAGTTTCATTTTCCGATGTGAGTGAGGAACTAGAACACAAGATGAGTGAAGCCTGCAGATGCCAGGAAGGCAAGTTGTGCTGGCCAACTCTTGCAAGCATTCACTGCATGATGACTCAGAGCTGCGACTGCCAGAAGCGGGTTGGCCCATCTCAAACTTTTGTCGTTCTTGCCTAGGACACGCTATCTTGTTCTTTTCTTCAACCAGTGGCCAAATGGTTCACAGCTTCCCCTGTATTATAATGGAGCTTCATTTCTTTAAAAATTGAATCACAAACACTTAATTCCTTCTTGCAACACAACAATCCATAAGCTACTTGGTTTGTCTAGAGTTGTGGGCTGGATGGTGGCTTTACAGTCACCACATGCTTCACCCAGGTCCAAAGACCAAAATAGAGTTTTGAGAACAGTTCATGAAATTCTGTGTGTAAGTCACTTCCCAAGATAGGGAACAGAGAAGAAATTTGAGTAAGTATTGTTTTCAGAAAATAAAAAAATTTTTTTTCAAACCCTTTTTCAGGAGTGGGAAACATGATCTTATTCCTTTGAGACTCATTTTGTCATTTGATTCTTCAAGATCTAAAAATTGTTACCAGATGTTTCAATTTTGCTACCTAATATAATAAAAATAACCATACATTTTAACTACAAAGAGATTATATTAAGCTGGGAATTTTTAACAATAGGTGTTTGTTTAATTTTCTTACAGTTAAACAAACGATAGTCTAGTGGTTAAGAGTCTGGTCTTCAATATTAGATGAAAGAAGGTACTAACCCTAGCTAGACATTTTCTGTGTGATCTTAGGCAAGTTACTTGCATATCTTAGCATCAGTTTCAATTCTGTGTGGAATAAGCTAACACCACATGTGAGTACAAGTTAAATTCGATTGTTAAAAATTTTGAATGTAAAATTTTGGGAATTTCATAAGCAAACTGTGAAACACAGCCATTTAAAAGATTAAATCATATAAACTTAAAATTAGGTAAACTGTATTAAAAACAAAGGTAATGCATGCTCAAACTCATCACTTCTTATTTTGCCATGGTGCTGGAGCAGTGGCTCAGAGGTGACAATACTTGGCTGGCATGCATGAGGACACAGATTCAAACCATATACACAATGAAGTGTCAGAGCAACAAGAGCCATATGAAAAACTAAATAAAACTGTTTCTCTCTTTCTCTCTCACTGCCCTTCTCTCTTAAAAAAGTATTTTCCCACATTACCATTATCTATGCTTCTGATGATATTTATATCCATTATATCTCTGTGGTGAAAGTATTACATAATGTGTGCTGCTATACAGTTCTTTCCAACTCCCTGTTGAGTATCATCTGGTTGGTGACTTCAAATAGGCCATGGTGAGAGCATTTGTACACCATGGACTCAGCCAACATTAAAAAGTGAGACTTTTTCTGCCCTTTCTTATTCTCTAGAATGTAGGAAAATTAAATCAGTCAAATATAAGTGCATTATGACTTTGAATTTAACTGCTACCAATTCATTTTGATACATAATCCTGCTTATTGACAAACTAGGTTGGCTGATTTTAAAAAAACTCTTATAGTCCTAAATAACCCTTAACATTACACTCCCAAATCTATACCTCCACTCCCTGCTCCATTCAAAGGAGCAGAATTCTACTTTCAAGTAATTCTTGTCATTTACAGCTGGATATATCACAAGAACTTCAAATTTAGCCTTTCTAAAATAAAATAATTATTATTTTCTCCCAATCTTTTTCCATCTCTGGTTACCTTGGTTAGTCTCCATAGAGAAATGCAAAATTCTAAAGTTGAATAAAAGCCTCAGAGACCTCAGAGATCACTAGCCCAGACTAGCCACCTAGCCATGTTGCAGATGAGGCAACTAAGGGAGAAAAACAAGTAACTGCCCAAGGTCACAAGCCTTGTTGGTGGCACAGTAAGGATGACTAGATTTAAAATCTCCTGAATTCAATTTGGGGCTTCTTTCACCATCCTGCTACCTTCTGATACCTGGAAAAAAAGAGAAGGCAGGGGTGGGGTATAAGGAGAGGGAGAGGAGGGGAGAGGAGGGGAGAGGAGAGGAGGGGAGAGGATAGAAGAGGGAAATCCTTTCCCAGTTTAGCTTTGCTTATGCAATCTCTGTTCAACTTGGCGAGTATACTTGTCCTGGACGCGCCTATGTGGCTTTCTCCTACTTCTACCACAAACCCCAAGGGTGAACAAATAAGACCTGTGATCTCTGCTTTTCTAAAAGGGGAGATTGGAATTTATGTAGCCTAGAAAGAACTGAAATGACCTTGGATTCTTCCAGTTTGCACAGTCTTCAAGTTTCATGGGTCCCAGAGAGATTTAGCAGTGTCACAGATAAACCATTATTATTATATCTGAGTATTACAATTATTTGAACATTTTTGGAATGCTGTCTATTTTTATTTTTGTTGATTTTTGTGTAGCAACTGAAATATAATTGATGAAAAATACTTTCACTTTGTATTCCATAATTTCCTAGGCTTTTTTCTCCCTACAAATTTGATGAAATGACACACTCAGTGCTTACCAAGAAGAGATCATCAACCATGCTCCAGAACAGGTTGCCAACTCCTCAGCTACCAAACAAGCCCCTTGCGCTTTCACCTGAAGCATCTGGCTAACCATACCCTGAAGTGCACTGCCGTCTCATTTATCTTTTGATTCATCAAACACTGATGTCTAGGCAGAGGGAAAAAGAACCTAGTGAAACAACTGAGGCTGGAAATGAAGAAGGGGGGTGATGCTCAGAGACAGGAACCCCATAGCAGGGGACTTCTACTATCCCTTTAATTATTCAGAAGCTGCATGTGCAAATCTGAACCTTGGTCCAACCTCCTCACTCTTCTTCTGGCTCCTTCTCCCACTCCATGTTCAGAATTGTCACTTTCTGAGTATTTGGGTTTCAGCCTGAGCTTGGCTTGGCCACAGCTGTCCTTCCCAGCATGTCTGTGGTTGTTCCACACCCAGTTTCCTTCACAGTGCCATAATCCTCTGTTATGCACAGTTAAAGACATATGAATTTGTAGGGAAAGTGATTATCCCAAGATAATGTCAATAGGAGTCTCAGAGTTACACAAACAGAGCAGAGGTTTAGCAGAGAACAAGAACCAGGAATCACTGCCCTCTGGACTAGTACTGTGCATTGTATATTCTCCTGTACAATAAAGTAGCTTCATCCTCTCCACTAAAATTGTTAATCCTACCCATATTTACCATTTTGGGATTTTGAGAGAAACATGAACATATTTTAGAGAGCACTGAAATGAACAGGGACTAATGCGGATCTCTTTGAGCATTTTAGCTATCTATGACTTTTTATCCATTTATTCAGTCATTCATGGGAACAGACTTAGAGGAAGTTAACCATACAGATATCTGCAGAAAGAACATTCCAGAGAGGGAGAACAGCCAGTAAAAATCCCCTAAGGTGGGAGCTTGCTCTTTTTTTTTTTTTTAAAGAACAGTAAGAAAGTCATTGTGGCTGGAACAAAATTGGCAAGAGGGAGTCAGAGAAATGATGTCAGAGAGGCAACCAGAGGACAGGACAGATTACACGGGGTCTTGTAGGTCCTGTTAAGGCTTTTCTTTTATTGAGTCAACAGGAAGCCTTGCCAGATATTTGAGCAGAGGAGGACACTGACTTGGGTTTGAAAATGATGACTGTACATACTCTTATGAGAGCAGACTTATACGGGGCAGGGGTGAAAGCAAGAAGGCCAGCTAGGAGGATCCCATAGTAACCAAGAGAGAGATGGTGGCCACCTGGCCTGGGTTGGTGGCTGTGGAGTCATTGGTGGGTGGTCAAATCCTGGATGAATACTACTGGAAGAGTCAACATAACTTCCTAACAGAATGGATGCTGAGAGAAGTGAAGAGGGAGAGCAAGAGAGAAAGAGAGCAAGTCAGGGTGACATCTTAGTTTGATAGATCTGCTATAATAAAGTATCACAAACTGGCGGGGGAGCTTAACCAACAGAAACTCATTCTTTCATAGTTTTGGAGGCTTGAGGTTTGAAATCAAGGTGTCCACAGATTTGACTATGAGGAAAAAGTCTGTTCCTAGGCGCCTCTGCTTCTTGGTGGCTGTCTTCATGATGACAGTATTCTCACAGTGTGGTGAATCCTTGTCCAAATTATCCTTTTTTATAAGGACACCAGTCATATTGGATTAGAGTCCACACTCAACAACTTCATCTTAACTAATGATATCTGCAATGACCTGTGTTTTGAGGTACTGGTATTTAGGACATTAATATATGAATTTTGGGGCATACAATTCAATCTGTAACAGATGACACCAAAATTTTTGGCCTAAGCAATTATAAAGATGCAGCTGCCATTAACTAAGATGGGGAAGGCCGTGGTGGAGCAAGGAGTTAGTTTTTTTAAGTCAAGTTTGTTGTTGTTGTTGTTGTTGTCTAAAGACATAAGAGTCCAAAATTTGAGAAAGATCAGAATTGGAAGTTATATAAGAATAGAAGGGAAGGAAAGAAGGATGGGAGGAAAAGTTCACGGAGTAAATGAGACTTAACTTTCCTATGTTTATATATGAAAATACCATAGTGAATTGCATCAACATGTTCTACAACATGTTCATCAACAAGTCACTAACGAAAAAAAAACTACTAGTAAATAATAGAAAGATCAGTAGAGCAGAGGGAAGATACTGGGGACAGAATTGAAATGTTCTACTCCATACTTTTATAATTATGTCATTGATCATTATATTGTCGTGTACATGTAGAAAGAAAGGAGGTGGGAGAAAGGGAAGGGTAGGAGCAATACTGGGGACTGAATTGGAACTAGTTATACACATGTTTTTATAATTATGTCATTGTACATTCTGTTGTCATGTATAACTAAAAAGAACAGGGGAAGGGAGGCAAGAGAAGGAAATGGGAAATACTGAGGACTGAATTTGAAAAAAGCTGTGCTCTATGCTTTTATAATTATGTCATGGTATATGCTAATGTCATGTATGTCTAAAAAGGAACAAAAAAATTAAATAAAAAAGAAAAAAAAGATATGAGTCCAAAATTTGAGAAAGAAGTCTGGGTATATATATACTCCATATACAGAAGACTACACAGTTTTATATATATATGTGTGTGTGTGTGTGTGTGTGTGTGTGTGTACACTCATACGTATATTATACACATGTGTATAGATATGGCATGTAGGGATATATATGTACGTAAGTGTATATATATGCATATGTGTATATGTGATTTCATACACACACATACATGAACACATACACAAATATGTGCTTATTTTTATAGGTGAGGAAAAGCCACAATACAGGATGTAGGTGTAGCCTGAGAAGGAAAGTGAACCAAGGATTGAGCCCTAGGACTCTATGATTTTGAGAATGGAAAGAAGAGGTGGTGACTTAAATAAGTACTTCAATAATATTGTCAGAAGTACAAAACAAGATCTAAAGTACAACATAATTTATGAGAATTAAAATGCAAACTTAGACTGAGAGAAGCATCAATACCTGGTGGTGGAAACTCTCTTGTCTTTCCTGCAACTTTTTAGGTATACCTCACATGTCATGGTTGTGGGTTTGGGGATCAGCTCCCAGAAGGGCAACATGGCTTGTTCCAGGCCTCAGAAACACCAGAATATGTTTAACTTAAAAAAATGACAAGTTTGATAAGAGCCTTCAGACCAAGAAAATTAAACAAAAACTTCATAATGAAGTATGTTAGTACTGTAAAGAAGTTCTTGAATAGCATGTAAAATACAGCAAGTACAAACCATTATCAAAACCTAAAGAATGTGTTGAATGTTTATAAAAGACAGTAAAGGATTCTTACCACATAATGTGTAGACCATGTGCCTATGAACCTGAAGTTTGTGCAAAATGTGGAAAGAAGACATCATTATTCTGTTTATTAAAGATCCAGAAAAGACAGAAAATATTGAAAATAATCAAAATTCCAACCATAGGAAGAAATGGCAAAAGAAGAAAGTGATGATGATTTAGATCTTGATAGTTAGATGACACAGATGAAAATCAAGTGGATTAATGGCTATATTAAATATTAGAGAATGTGAAATTCTGAGTAACTTTTGCTTTGGAGGGTCTCACAAAAAATATTACAAAATCCTAATGAGGAAATCAGAAAAACCTATAAAAAATAAGTCAAATATATACATGAACAATATAAATTGTGTAAAATGCTTGAATAATTACCAAATGTTGATCCAGAGTTTTCTTATAACAAATTTTTAAGTTGCTTATGTTAGAATATCTGCCAAAATGAGAATTAATAAAAAAGAATGCATTGCTTAATATCAAAATAAATGAAACTCAGAATTGGTAGTTATATAAGAACTATCATAGCCAGCATTAAAAAATAGCTCATGGTTAAGTGCCTTTTCATTGATTGATCACTCTTAACAAATGCTCCCTTACTATTCCCTTAGTTACATTTGCTTATTACAAAGCAAAAAGTTTTTTAAAATAATGTTTAGCAACTGTATAACAATTTTTCTTTGAAAGTATTTTTATATATCTCATTACACTGTCTTATCCTTTTCCTCCTGTGAAATATATATCCAGAGAAAAAATGCATAGAATTGACACGTATAGTTTACTAAATGATTATAAAAGAGAGTTTTTACATTTACACCTAGATTAAGAAACTTCCAGGACCAGAAGCTCCCCAGGAGCTTTCTCTCTCTTAAAAAATACTCAAGAACTGTCAACAAAAATATAAAATTTTATCAAGATATTAAAGAAAACAGACAAAAATAACTTGAAAGAGGAACCAAAAAAAACCACAGAGAACCACAATATAAGAATATTAAAATACACAGAGATTTAAGGATATGAATAAAACAGATTAGAGGAAGGGGATGGGGGAAAGAAGTGGGAAATGTAGATAAAAGGAATAAATAAAATAATAGTGGTGCCTTGCATAGACAGATGATGAAAGTTGCTATGATTCAATCTGCTCTTGGTACCTAATTCCAAAGTGATTAAAATAAAATAACTCCAATATGAAATAACATAGAAATCTCTAGTCACACTTCAGTTGAGTATTTTTTTCTGCAGAAGAAACAAAAAATAATTCTATTTTATTTATTTATTTTGGTACCTGGGATTTAATCCAGGGTCACTTTAGCACTGAGAACATCATCAGTCCTTTTTATGTTTTTATTTTGAGATGGGGTCTCGCTAAGTTGCTTAGAGCCTTGCTAAATTACTGAGACTGGCCTTGAACTTGTGATTCTTCCGCCTCAGTCTCCTGAGTTTCTGGGACTACAGGTGTATGCCACCACACCCAGCGAAACCCCAAAACTTTAAACCTCTCTTCTAAATGTATTTTATTGAGAATAGTCACCAATGAGAGCTGCTTATTGAGTTCTGACAGTCTGAAAAGAATATTTTAAAAGGGAAATTTAACAAACTCTATTATTGAGGAAGAGAATATAAGATGATTTAAATACTTATTGCTAATTTCTGAGAAGGAAAATGTATTTAGCACAGAAACCCATTCCAGGTTTGAATGTTGTTCTCCTAACTTTCTTGTAACTTATTTTAATAATAGTGTTGCTGTGAAAATAAATGACATGTGTAAATATAGGGAGTAAGTATGGAGAGCTGCAGAAACCACATATCTATTATTTTTCAAATCATGAAAATGTCACTCAAATTGGTACAACTAATTTGGAAAACAAACAACATCCACTAAAGCTGAATATACACATACCAGACTACTCAGTGGCCCTAAGCAACTTAGCAAGACCCTGTCTCAAAAAAAACCCCAAAATGACTGACAACTCTGTATACCCTGAATAGACATATGTGCAGTGCTTGCAAAAAAGAAAAGAAAAGAAAAAGAAAAACAAAACTATGTACATGAACATTCATAGTACTTTCTGCATTTTCTGTGTTATATTTTGGCAAAATTTACTAAAAATTTTTCATTAGAGAATTTCCTTTGTTTAGTAGGTCCCAACTATCAATGCCAGAAAAACAGAAAGCAGATTTAATCAGGTCCCTTGAATGATAAGGGTTGGTTTGTGGCCAGTCACAAGCAAGTTCAAAGCAACAAATTCATTTAGGTCATAGAATATGAGTATGTGAAGACCTATGAGAAACCTTCATGACTTTCTCTCTTGAACTTTAGTTTTATTCTTGAGCAAGTGTCTCTATAAAGTCCACCCGGAAATATTCTTTTTGACACAAAGGGAAAGACAAATAGGAGTGAAAGCCTTGCCAGAGATGTACCAGTTTTTTTCTAGCTGCAATAATGGAACCTCAACATAAGCTAACCTAGCTAGAATAAGAAACAAAGGAGTCCCCAGTCAAAAGGTCAGTTAAAAATCCTGTCATTCTCTCCTTCTCAAACACGCCATCTATCCCTCAAAGATTGGCTTCTTTGTGATGGTTTCATCCCACTGCATATAAATTTCTCCCACATTGCTGAGTAGGAGAATCACAGAGTAGCTTCAACTTACAGGCTCCAGTCTCTGCAACCACGGGAAGCACAGAATCTATTGCCCTACTTTTGAATACCTGGAAGATTCTGAACGGCTCTGCTAGTGTCATATACCCTCCCTGAATAAATACCAGCACTAGCAATGAAAGTTATGATCAGCTAGGCTTGGATCAAAAGGCCAGTAGCCATGAAAAAATATTGATACCAGAAAGCTAATAATAGTAGTTAAGATGACTGAGAACTCAGTATGCACCAGTCACTGTTTTAAGCATCCTAACTAAACCAAATCATTCCATTACCATAATACATTTATGAGGTATGAGGTAGGTATTAATATTTTCCCCATTTCATAGATAACTGAGGTACACAGTGGGATATACTGCCCACTTCCATAACTAACACATGGCAAGCTCAGGATTAATATGCAGGTACCCGATAACCTGAGCTCTAGATTACCCTGATGTGCTGCTCTCAAGGTGCTATGAGTAACAGCCCCCCAGAACCACCTAGGATAGGAAAGGAGTGGCACCCTGAAGCAAAGTATGATGCGAGAAAGAAAATTATCATCTCATACAATGTTCTTTAGCTTCACTGATTGGACTAAACATGAAGTCAAGTATTCAATAAACATCTGATAAATGTCTACCACGAGTCCGGCCACACATCATTCCTTTAAGCATAAAATGGACTCACTCACTATTGCTGATTGTCGCTCAGACCATAGGTAACTAAGCAGTTCAGGGAAAGGGTACTTTCTTTACATGATGAAATCATTTTATTTCTCCAAAAGGTCTTCACCAGTTGCTTAAAAATATGTGTTAAAAGCTTTTTTGGGAGAGGACACACTTTTCCGGTCCGCGCCAGCTTCCCTGGCTCGGAGTGGAACCTGAAGGCCTATGGGGGAGGAATGTGTGGAATATGAAGACACAGGAGGCGTCCTCTGAGCGGAAATCCGCGTGGATAGCGTGGGGGGAAGGCGGGAACAACAGATGGATTTCTCATGGAAGTGTGTGTGGATTCAGAAGAGTCAGCTGTGAATGCAGAAAGAGGAGGTGCTGGTCGGATTGAATTATGTTCTAGTTTCCTAGGAGGAGGAACCACACCCAGCATGGGTGTCCTTCAAGTAGTGAAACAGAGTGTCCAGATCCCAGGTTTTGTGATGATTCGGCCATGTGGAAGTGATTTTTTTTATATTCAGATCGTGAGATTGCCAAGCTTTATGGTGCTGATGGTTTGGTATTTGGGGCATTGGCTGAAGATGGACACATTGACAAAGAGCTATTGCATGTCCCTTGTGGCTATTTGTCGTCCTCTGCCAGTTACTTTCCACCGAGGCTTTGACATGGTTCATGATCCAACGGCAGCTCTAGAGACCCTCTTAACCTTGGGATTTGATCGAGTATTGACCAGTGGTTGTGACAGTTCAGCATTAGAAGGGCTACCTCTAATAAAATGACTAATAGATCAGGCAAAAGGCAGGATTGTGGTAATGCCAGGAGGTGGCATAACAGATAGAAATTCACAAAGAATCCTTGAGGGTTCAGGTGCTACAGAATTCCACTGTTCTGCTCGAACTTCTGGAGACTCAGAGATGAAATTTCGAAATTTCTCTGTTGCCATGGGAGCCTCTCTTTCTAATTCAGAATATTCTCTAAAGGTAACAGTTATGACCAAAGTAAGGACTTTGAATGCTATGCAAAGAATATCCTGGTTTAGCCAGACCTCTCTGAGAGACATGATATCACAGTGTGAAGATAGACGTATAATCGATGATTATTTCTACTCTGTAACAGTTTTAACCTTCTTCGCTGGCCAGAACAGTCAGTCTTTAAGTTTCATATGGCCATGAAGTATGTTTCCAAGAAAAAAAAGAAACTGAAAACAGATACAGTCACTTCCTTTGCTTAGTCTTGCCAGCCTTTGCTGTCATCATGATTAAATCTGTTCTGTGCTACCTCCACAGAGAGGCTGAATCTGTTTTTAGTGGAACTAGTTGATGAACTGAGAAAATTCAAGTGCAAGATATGAATTCAGTGTGGCTTCAGGGTCAATTCAATAGTAGTAGCATTTTTCCTTTTCATTTGCAAAATAAAAATTTCCATTCCATTATGCAAAAAAACCTTTTTTGGCATAAGCTTATATTTTATAACTGAAGGAATGGTAAATAAAAAGGAAATGAATTAAATTTGTTCAACTGATTTGTTTAACAAAATCAGAATTTTTTTGTAAAATACATGTTATTTTACTCCTTTTGAAAAAAATACTATAAAGAAAATTCTGTACTCTAGCTCTGAAAAAAATTTTAATGAAAAATATATTAACAATCACAGTCTGGAATAAGGACTTTGTCATTCAACAAATTATTGTTAAATACCTACCCTGAATCAGGCACTTCATACTGTTTAAACTTACAAGTGATCAAAATAATGCAAATTAAAAATACAAAATGTCATGTTCAATGTCAAATTGGCAAAAAGGTATTTTAGTATGAATTTTTTTCTTAAGACACCAAATATTATTTTACATTGCTATATTTTATATGTTATGTTATATTAATAGTATATATGCCATATTTTATATAACAGTAAATTGATAACCTTTGGGGAGTCATGACAGGCTTAGAAATAGCTGTATTTTCTAACAGTTTCATTTCTAAAAATTTATATTAAAAATCACACACATGGAACAAAGATATGACTATAAAAGTTTTATCATGAGTTATTTATGATTGCAAAAATTGGTAGACTAGGGGCTGTACCGGTGGCTGAGTGGTTACTGTGCATGCCTGGCATGCATGAGGACGTGGGTTCAAACCCCAGCACCATGTACACAACAAAGTGTAGGAGCAATGAAAGTCATATGAAAAACTAAATAAAGTTGATTCTGTCTCTCTTACTGTTTCTCTCTCTCTTTTAAAAACAATTGGTAGACTAATAGTGGTTTAAGATATTGATATTTTAATATAATAGACTACTAAATAGCTACCAAAAGTAAGTTACAGGAAAATATTTAATGAAAGATATTCACTGTACAGAATATTAAAGGAAAGTTATGTGTAGCATACATCTATATTAAAAAAGCATAGTCATACATGGGGAAAAGACCAGAAACCTATGTCCATTCATAGCATTTATTATGTCTGAGTGGTGAAATTTTAAGTAATTTTAACATATTTCTTCTTTTTTCTTATGTATATTTCAAAGTTTTATACATAAAACGTAACAAGGAAAAAGGTCATAGGCATTCTAAAGTAAAATAGAAAAAAATACAATTCAAGGTGACAAGTGTAAGACTAGAAGTTTGCTAGGATTTGTGAAAGAGCTCACCAGAGGGGCCTTGCCCTGCTTTGGGGGCAAGAGCAGGGAGAGAGCTTTTGGAGGAGAAGAAAGTGAGTAGAGGCACCATCTCGACCGCACCAAAGACGGCAGCATGCAGGTGCATGTTCAAGTGCTGGCATTCATTACAAAATCAGTCACATTGCTTAATGTACCTGGAGAGTTTATAATCCCCAAAGAATGATGAATATTTCTAAAACATCTGTCATCAATTTTCACTTTTCTCTGCAGCTCTCCATCATCCAGTTATTTTTTCTAACAACTATGGTTAAAATTCTTTCACAATATTGTATAAATATTCTTTTTCCTTTTTCAGGCAGCATTACTAAAGTATTAAAGCTTCATCCTTGACATATTTTATGTTAACCCAGAGCTCCAGAATGATAGAGGTGCTGTTTTACCCATCACACCATGATGGACATAGAGCAAGCACTCAACCAACACCAGCCAAAAGCATTTAGTTGTAAGCGCCTCTTCTCTAGTCATTTGTCTTATTAGGTCCTTTCTTCTTCAGTAGATATATTAACACATGACTTACCAATACAAAATTCTAAAGTTAGCAGATTTTAGTTTTCAAGATAGAACCTCTAACTTAGAGGTGAAAGCCTAAAAAAAATCTGTAAATCATCAAATTCCTTCTTTGAAGCCATAGCTGGGGAGGTAGATGCTGAATCCTCCTCACAGGACTTTAGAAGTTGCTCACTAGCAATAACACACAAGCTTCCCTGTTCTTTGTGAAGCGTCAGCGGCAGCTATTACTAAAATCTATGTGGTTCATAATAAACCGATCTCTGACTTCCAGAGGGTGTAAAGGGCTCAAGTGGCTCAATTCCCAGTGCCTGACACCGTGAGTGAAATCTCTACTGAAGTAAACAAATGGAAATGTGAACATGTTAATGAAAGAAATTAGTGTTGTTTTGCACAATGATGTGAAATGATAACTTGATCATGGCTTGAGATTTGCAAATTAAGGGACAATTAGGAACAGAATTCTATTCTTTACACTCTCGGACCAAACTTAAATTTTATTCTTTACACTCTCAGACCAAAATTAAATACTGACAAAGGGCAGGCAGGCAATGAATTAAGCAGTCATAGTGCAGGTGTAAACACAGGCATGGACTTTACTGAGCAGAGGATATTAAGCTGAAGAGAGCATTCTCTTAGGAAGTGAGGCTGATTCAGCTCCAGCCTGTTGCTGTCACGCAGTAGAACAGGACCATTTCTGCTAGTTTTTCCTTTCAAAAAAATTTAGGGGGGGTGCTGGAGTTGTGGCTCATTGGTTATGGTGCTTGCCTGGCATGCGCAAGTACACGGGTTCAAACCCCAGCACCCACATACACAACTAAGCGTCAGAGCAGTGAGGGCCATGTGAAAAACTCAGTAAAAATTGATTCTGTCTCTCTCACACTGTCCTTCTCTGTTAAAAAAAATATATAGGGGTGTGTGTGTGTGTGTGTGTGTGTGTGTGTGTGTGAGCGTGAGAGAGAGAAAGACAGAGAACACTCCACACTCCAAAACTGTAAATGTTGGCTCAAAATTTAAAGATAAACTGTGTATGTTTTGATATACGCTTTGTATGCACATCTGAGCAGTGGATAACAAATGTGAAACTTCTGAGAATTTTCTGTATCTGAGACTATCCCCAGTGTGTGTGCTGTTACTTCTTTGATAATTACCTTGTGGAAATGGAGAATAAGAAGGAGATAGGTCAGACTGTGGGAGGGATCTTCAGCAATGCAGGAAGCTACTAGAAAAGCACTGGAGGATTTACGATTAACTATCTTCTTTGATGATTATGTATCAAAGGGAAAGCTCCCAGGTCCATGGTTCTTTAAAAACAAGAAGCTTCTTGCTTTTGAAAACGATTTACATCTCAAAGTAGGCAGAGAAAGAATGTCATTCTTTCAATTTCTTACAATTCCAAATTTTCTAAAGGGAATACTCTAAGGAAAAGGAGACCAGGACCTAGAATCAGGAAGAAGTCTGTCGAAGGTTCAGCCAAGCTGGTAGTAAAGCATGGTCTGTACTGACATTCAGTAATCTACACATCAGAAAGCAAGTTTCAGAGAAAAGTAATTTCTGTTGTTTTCAATCCTAGTTTAGAATCCCCCAGTCAGTCCCCTATAGCTAATGTATCAGGAAACCATAGCTTGCCAGCCTTGGTATCCACCAACAGTTACTTGTAACTTTACCTATGTCATGAACTTTCACCAGCTGTGCAACCTTGCACACTTTATTTAACCACTCCATTTAAAAGTGGGAACAATAAATACATACTAGAGGAGGAAATCTGATCTATGTGTAGCACTCAACACAGCACCTGGCATATAGTAACAACTCAATAAATGGTAACCAGTATTTCAGCTGGTTCTCACCTGTGCTATTATGTTGCTCATATGGAATAAGGAACACAGCATGACACTAATATCAATAAAGCAGACAGAGATGTGAAAGAAAATAAGTTAAAAGAATTATGACTTAAATCTATGAAAATTAGAGCAGAAAAAACTAACAATGCGACAGTAACTATTTCCAGAGCACATGCTCTCTCCTCTACTTTATCCTACTTTCTGCCCAACTTTTCTAACCCTGCTCCCTCAAACTTAAAATATTTTCCCTCAGAGATCCTAAGAATGCAATGCAATTTTAAAAATTACAATCGTTGCTTTATTTCCTTCCTCATATTTATCACTCGTAGCATTTTACCACTCCCATAAAACCCAAGTTAGAGCTCATTGGCTTTTCAGGAAAGCTGTGCAAACTCTCCCCCAAAGGCTTTCCTTTGTTTGTATCTTAGTAGCAACTCTACAGTTTTCAACATTTGGACTCTGGTCCTAGAACTGTGCTCAGAGTATCTTTACAGAAGTGGTCTGTTTCATCATCCAGTGAACTCTGCCTGTTTGTCGATGTGACACTCTAGTGGAAGGAAGCCAAGAGCCTATAGTAGCAATCCTGGGGAAAATTTAAGCAGCTGTGCCATGTAATTTAAAACCTCTGAAAAGTGTGCTGCAGTTCGTGCACAGCATTAGTATAACATGAGGGCTGGATGCAGCCTGTGCTCCGGAGGACGTCCTTGCCTGCTGCTGGAAAGAGAAGACTAAAAGGCAAACCTGGGTGCAGCCAGAAAGGTCCAGATAGATGAGCTTGTGGCATCCATTCCCTAAGTTCAGGTACTGTAAACCTTTGTCCGTGAACTTTCGGCAATAAGCCAAACTAAGATTCTGTAAGTTGTGGAAGTGTCTGAAAAGACAAGGCAAGAAAAGAGAGGAAGGAAAGTAATTATACCTCAGCTGCTCTCTCACATCTTTTCTTAAATCACTATGACAAAGAAAACTAAAACTGTATATTAAATTTTTCTTCTTGCAGATGTTTAAAAGTTTAGCTCTATGGTTAACTCTCTTCCTGTTAATTAAAGGAGACCTCTGTAGTATAGCAAATAATGCATAAGTACATTTCAAATGAACAGAATTTTTAAAATATTTGTCTAGTTTTTAAGAAAGTTGACTGGGATAAAGCTTACTTCTTTTTTGGCAGTGCGGGGGAGGGGGTTGCATTCACATTGTTTGGAAGTTAGTTTCTGAAACCAAAAGCCAGGATTTGCTTTATTGTTGTTTTTAGGTTTTAGCTTTGGAGTTCCAAAATAATGAGAAAAAATGTCTACAAAGACAAACCTTTTTAAAATGGAAATTAACCCTTCTGTGAGCGTGAGGATTTGAGACAGCAAAAAAAGGCAAACTAGAATATAAAAGTCTCTTTAAATGGTTCTGATTAATAAACAGTTTGAAAAATATCAAGTTAAATATTCATGAATTTTGTAAGTATCAGTTTTATTATTATAGTTAAAAATAAAAAACACATTGATATACAGAACTGAAACACAGGTTAAGAACAGTTTGCAAATGAGTGTGTAACACATGAAAGGAATAAATACTATACCAGAGGCTATCAATCTTATGGAGTTGAAACAAATGAAACAGGCATGACCCCAAGATCAAAATAAGAGCTTCCAGAAAAAAAAAGGAGGGTCATTTAGGATAAGCTTATACTACTGTGCAAGGGCTTGCATTTTAAGGACACTCAGTGGACACACTTCCAAGCCCTCCTCAGCCTGCTGTATTTTAAAAGTGCAAGGACTCCCACTACTGCCTGCTTTTGTAACGGAATTAACAACTTGCTCTTGGTTTGTGATCTGCAGCAGTTTAGCAGCAAATGAGAAAGTGAGGAGAAAATGCCTCTCTGCCCCTTAAAAGCGTACAAATAAATGTAACAAAGTCTACCTCCATAAAAATGGAAAATAATATAAAAGTACTGATCATTCATTAATCAGAGTTATTCCTAAAATCTGAAAAATACATCTATATGCTATAATGAGTCCTATTCCACAGAGAATTATTTGATTCAGAGCTCAAATTTCCATCTGGGAATGGCTTAAGCTCCTGTGTACAGGAGATTCCACAGCAGAGAGAGGGAAGCCCAGGCTGAGAAGGCACCACCACGGGTGGACTCTCCCTCTCCCCAAGGGCCCCCAGTGCACTAAGAGTGGAGCCAAAGTCCACTTTTCCTTCTTCTCCCTTGAGGATACCCGGTGATTCAAATGAGTTGAAAACAATTTTGGGGGGTAGGTTGGGGGTGTCATTTCTAACAACCCTTCAGCTCTCCAATTTGGAGAAACAAATAGTGAGGTTGACAGCACCAAAATAGCGAAAAATACACAAAGTTTTGGAATGTGACCAAACTGGATTCCAGTCCTAGCCCTGACAGTTACTGCAACTTCTTAATCTCTCAGAGATTGTTTCCTCATCTGCTAAGGATAAGATAAGAATTTCATCTTTAAAAATCCTTTTTTATCCTAACCAACTGTGGGGCCGAGAGCTTTCCTGACCCTCACTCTTCTCTTCTATAACATGGAATGTAATCCCATCTGCTCTTTCCCTTTAGAGGTGTGACAACTAAACAAGAACACAAAAGTAATAGTAGTATATTGAGGGTGATTTTTAACAACTAAAATCAGCAGGGACATGGTAGAAGCTTTGAGAATATGTGCAGTTATGATTGCTGCTACTACTCCCAACAACATAGTAACTTTTATGAGGTTTGCACTGTTCCTTCCATTTAATGGAATGGATACTCAACTAACAAGAACAGTGCATACAGAGTCCAAGAATTTGTCACACTGAGTCTACACCCTGGCCCAAGCCTATTGTTCCATTTATTTAAATCCATGTGATCAGTTAACAAATAAGAAAAAAGAATTGAAGGGGATTTTTAACTTTTTGTTATAGACACCATTTGCAGTCTAGTGAGGTCTAAGATTCTTTCTTAGCATAATGTTTTTAAATTCATAAAATATAGTACATAAGATTAAAAAGCCAACTGTACTGAAATATCTATGAAAAAAAATATATTTTCAGGGCTGAGGACTGAACTCTGAGCCTTACTTGTGCTAGGCAAGCACTCTACCACTGAGCTAAATCCCCAACCCTTATGACAGTATTTTTAAAACCAAATGGGTAGAACATTAATATATGTACTTCTTTATTAACATATTAAATAACAAGATCTAGTGGAATTTCTAAGAACTACTATGATTGTGAAGTAGTGATGATTATCAATGATATTTCAAAATATGTGTAACAACTATAAAGTGATAAGAATATATTTGTGATTTATATGGGAAAAAAAGTCCCAAAAGCTTCTAATACTACTCTGATTTTTATCTACATTTCAGTTAAGAGTTTAGTGAAAATAAGTGAGGATTTTCCCATCAAAATTCATGGACCCCATGAATTTCATCCCTGGTTCCCTTGGGGGAGTTCACCAGGTTATGAACCTCTGTTTCAGACAAAAGAGGTTGTTCATTAGACTACATAACTCCTGGGCAGAAAGGCTCTGGATGGCTGTCTTCAAAGTCGAAACTCATGGGGTTGGGGATTTAGCTCAGTGGCAGAGCGCTTTCCTAGCACACGCAAGGCTCCGAGTTCAGTCCTCATCCCTGAAAAAAAAAAAAAGTGGAAACTCATGAGAACAACCCTGAGTTTGAAAGCAAAGTACAGGAATCTAGAGCGGACCTATAGGCCTGTCTAGGGATTCACTGTACATCACACTTAAGCTGCTGGAGATGGGAAAAGTATCAGTTAACAGTGAAGTCACACTTGGCAAATTTTATGCAATACTGATACTTTTTATTAAGGATTTTGGCAAATAAATATGTCTCCTACATGAGTAAGGTCTGGTTCATCGTTTTCCCAACAGAGACTACTTGACAATTCTAACTCCACTTTTAAGGCACAGTGTTTCCAGTCTTTTAAAATCTTTTCCTCATTAGTTAATAATTTTTTTCTTATTGAGGAATGGGTTTTCTCTTTGTAAATTATTTTTCTACTACTATAATATGTAAGAAATTATAAATCTTATAAAAAGTACAGAGATTATTTTTTCCTCCTTTTTTTTTTTTTTTGGTTTTGTTTCCATTGAAGAATTGAGGCATTCTGTTTTAGATCTCTAACACCTAAGAGTTACTACTAGAAGGAATGTAAAATTATGTTTTATTGAAAATTTCTCTTAAAAATCACTAGGACAAGACCAAGTCTGTAAAAGAGGCATTGCATGTGGATTCTTTAGAGCTGAGTGTTGGGCTCTTTAGTTACATGGAGGCAGTTTCAAGATATAGAATTATGCAGAAAATCTAAATAGAATGATGTGAACTCTTAGTTACAGAGTGAACTTGAGATTATTCAATCAGGATAATGGCTTACTCCATCAGCCCTACTTCCATTGGTGCTAGTAAGACTATATAACCCCTGACAATAAGAAAGTTAAATTTTCATCTATATGAAAAATAATTAGACACCATTCCATGATAACATATAAGACTCCATTAAAGAAAAAAGATTAAGCCAGACATGGTAGTTTCATGCCTGTAGTCCCAACTATTTTGGAAGTTAAGGTAAGAGAATTACTTGTGCCCAGGAGTTAGAGGTCAGCATGCTGACAGTGAAAGAAAAAAAAGGGGGCAAGGGAGAAGGGGTGGAGAACACAGATGATAAAGGCTATACTCAACTGTATGCTTAAAAGGCCTTGCACATTGTAGCTGGTCAATACATGGTGAATAAGTGAATGAATGTGGCTGTTAGACTGCAGGGAAAGGAGATAACACTGGATTTCTGGAAGATGGCATGACTTGAGGCTGAGTATTAGCAAAGAAATATGGCTTTCCAGCCATAGAGAAGGCAAGGCCTGTGGAAAGCAGAGGACCAGAGTTAAGGATTTCTCTTAGAAAACCTGGACAGGCAAGTTTGACTCGATAATGTTAAGGGCCAGTTAAGGATAAAAAGACACAACAAAAAGATTTTCCAGGATGATCCTTCCTGTGACATGAAGTGCGGTAGATAGCTCAGAAGAAAAGCAGGAGGCGGGACCAGCAGGATGCTGTGCCAAATAAGGAGCTGGGAGTGCCACCTGGGTTGTAGTAATAGAAATAACTGGAAAGGATTCAATTCAGGAAATGATAGAAGCAAAAAAATTTCCTGAAATGGGCATGAACTGTGGGCAGCCCTCATTTTCAACTTTAGAAAACTGAGCGAGTCCCCAAAGAAGTGAGGAAAAATATTGAAATAAAAAATGGCAAATCAATGTGGCCAAAAAGGGCAAACAAATTATATTCTTCTTCTGGTAATGATTTCTTTGGAAAGACCTACTAAAGGCAATGAAGAAAGAATGACAGCAGCAACAACTAACATTTCTCTGGTTATTTATAGTTTAAAGAACACTTTTGCATATCCAAGCATGTTTGAAACAATGGAAAACAGAGCAAAAAAACAGAGAATCATTATGAAATGTATTTTTGTCATAGATAAGTCAGTTTGCATTTTTCTAATATGGCAAAAAATCAGTATTAAGGAACATTTATTCTGCATAATATTCTTTCAATGGCAAGAACTAGAAGTTAAATTAAAACCAAAACAAAATTCTTATTTGGGGTCCTGTTTTTCTATCTATTGCCCACTAAAGGTATAATTTCATTTATAAAATAAACATCCCTAAGAAGTTATACACAGTTAGAGTGTTACATTAAATTTCTTAAGAAAAAAGTTACATATGGGGGTTGGAGCAGTGGCTCAGTGGTTTTGGCGCTTGCCTGGCAAGCACAAGGACCTGGGTTCAAACCCCAACACCACGTATACAACAAAGTCTTGGAGCAACTAAGGCCATATGAAAAACTAAATAAATTTGTTTCTCTCTTTATCTGTCTCTCACTGTCCCTCTCTCTTTGAAAGAAAGGAAGAAAGAAAGAAAGAAAGAAAGAAAGAAAGAAAGAAAGAAAGAAAAAAGTTATATAAAAGAATGATTGGAGAAAATGTTTTAAATTAAAATAATTTATAATGTGATCTAAACCACTCTCAAATCATCTACTTTGTAAATTCAGATTTTCATATATGGGTTTTATAAAATTCATTCTCTCTTTCTCCTTCTCTCTCTTCCTCCCTGCTTCTCTCTATATATACTATTACATATCTGTTACTATTCTATGAAAAATCTCAATAGATTCTAAAAGTAGAAATAATTCATATATTAACACAGATATTTAGATAAAGAAACAGAATCATATATACACATAAATAATTATATTTAAATAATTTAGCATGAAATGTCTAAAAACAAGTCCTGAGTGAAATTCTAAGTCACAGGACTAGAGGATCTTAAGGAACTCTTGCAAAAGTCTTGGAGCTCCCTAGGGGCCGCCTACACAGATGTTATTAAAGCTGGCTTGTAACAGCTCCAGTTGAATTTTTAGCATCTCCCAAATCCACATTAAGTGACATTATGTTGGTGGCTAAAAATTGCCACAGTGGCCTTATTTATGCCACAGAAATTAATAAACCCTATGAATCAAAGCTTCCTTCTACCCCACACCCCGGCAAGGTTTAAATATTTACCAGAACACTGCTATCTTTGGAATGCACTTAAAGAATCACTGATAGGGAGAAGGGAGTATGCTAAAGGAACTTCACATATAGACAAAAATTATAAGAAAAATATGACAGATTTGGATATAAATATAATCTAATCTAAAAATAAATGTAGCTTTTAAATTGGTTGAGCATCTATATACATAACAAAGGGATTCATTGGTTCACCTTCATGCATGCATACATATTGACAGAGTTGCTTTAACTTGATCCTTGTGCAGTATCTACCCCCTTTCCCCCACTTCCCATCTCATGGCTTCTCTGCAGTTCCCCCAAGTTACAGAAATCAGTGACCATATATAAGTAATTTACACATATTCATACTACATTTATATGCCTGCCTCAATCTATTTGGGGTTATCACAGGAGTCAAATGTACTCTACAGTATTGAACCATCCCAAAGGATTTTTCATCAGAGATATCATGGACATAAACAACCTCAAGGACATAAAGTAACATAAGAGAAAATGGTAGACTTCGTTGCCTGTATAAGGCTTTTAGATATAAAAGTTGGAACTAGATATCATTTGATAGTTGATGAATGATGCTGGATAACTGAGGTTATTTAATACTTGAAGTATAAAATTATTTTTGGCTTATGAACCATACAAAAGCAGGACTTGGGCCACATGGGTTGTAGTACATTGACTCCTGATTCAGAACATTTCCTTCATTCATCTACTAATAATATAAGTTCTAGATTCATGACATATTTGAGTGAAAATACAAGAGAAAACCCAAGTAAAGGTATATTAATGCCTAGAAAGGGGAAGACTATGTTTAAAGTACTAGAAAAAATTTCAAAGGGAAGTTTCCATAGATTTGACTAAATAAAACATTATAATTCAATTAACAGAATAAACGGAAAATATGGTGACACTTTTTTGAGGTTTGCTTATTTGCAGAAAATAGTTACAGTCAGGAAATTTAAAAAAAAAATTACCACCCAGATTTTTTGGTAAGCTTTTCCAAATGTCTCACTGCTATTTTTCAAATGATCTTAAAAAGTTATATCCTCTAAAATAGTTTATTCTTTCACAATAGTATGAGAAATGTTTTCTCAAAGTCAAATTTGAATGTCTCCCAGTATGATTATATACTCTTCATGATTAGTCTTTCCATAATGCAAATAAAGAATAATTAAATGATATAAATCCATAGTAAGTTTGAATATTCTGTCAACTCTTGTGTTATTGTGTCCCTTCTCATCCAAAGAAGTTCTGGCTGAGAAGAAGCAACATTTCATGCCTACAATGTCAGTAGTCCACAAACAGTCAAAAACCAAGTGTCAGATTCCCTGGTAGTGGTAGGGATTTGAAGAGGTAGCCAAGCATAGTGACAGGGAATTTGGAACAGTGACAGTGGTGCTCAAAGTCTAGAGAGGCAAAGATGATGGGTTTCTGTAATAGGGAGCTCCCAAACACCAGACTGAAACTCAGAGGCCCAAGCTCCAGTGTCCAGAAAAGAGGACCAGAAAGAGATAGGCAAGGTCTAATGCAAGCTAGTGGACACATACTACAATGTGACAAAAATAATGGCCAAGTCGGAAGACCACTGATCAAACCGCACCTGCCAAGTGAGGAGAGTGCAGGCACCAGCTTGGGGACTTAAAAGCAGAAGTCCTTTATCAGAACAGCAGTGCCACTACAGTAGGGTGTTGGTAAAGAAAGCACTGCCTTTGGATAATGCTAAAACACCCAGACCTGGTGGAGTGTAAGTATTTTTGCTGTGATACAAATACTACAAATATTACCTTGGAAGGAGTCTCATTGTCTTATTGGTGATAGCTGTGTTAGACAGATTGAGATACAGGACCCCAGTACAGCCCTCAGAAATGTGCTTCATTGATTCGTCCTGCATAAAAAAACAGAGGAAGGAATTTTATAAAAACCCTAACAGGCTTGGCAATTTCTCCTTTATCTAACATCTCTCTTCCTGACCCAGGAAAAATATATGCAAGATTTACTCTCTTCATATTCTTTGGTATCTGTTTAAATCAAATTAAATAGAAGCTAATAGTTTTGTCTGAAGCTTCATTACTCCCACCTTTTCCCTTTGTTAGGAAATAAAGTCCCAGACCATCACAATGACACTTCATTAAAAGGTGAAACCTTGCAAGTTCTACTCTACAGACAAGAAATTTGAGCACAAGTGTCAAACACTCTTGACTTTTCAGATGCAGAAAAGTGATTTAAAACTGATTCATTTAAAAACTTACTAAAATTATTCTGAAAAGATAGAAATAGTAAACACTCTAAATTAGGCTTCATTCATATATATTTTTATATAACTGTACTTCTATGCATGTATGTGTGTAGCTAAGTTTCTGTGGTTGTGACACTGAATATATTAAAATGGCTGAACAGGGGCTAGAGCAGTGGCTCAGCAGTTGGAGCACTTGCCTGTCATGCACAAGAACCTGGGTTTGAACCCCAGCATTGCATACACAACTAAGTGTCATAGAGGAACAAAGACCAGATGAAAAAATAAAAGTTGATTCTCTCTTTCCTCTCTCTGTCACTCTCTCCCTTAAAAAAAATATTTTTCAGTAAAATGGCTGGATGGATTTTCACCAAATTTATGATAAGTTTGATATTGCTTGAAGGAAAATATAGACTATGCGCAAGTTAACCACAAAATTCAGTGCTGTAGTTAGGGGAAAATCTCAAAATTTCAAGCAACGCTTCCCCAGAGGGCTGAAATGGGTAAGCGAATGGTGTGTCTGTGACATGAAAGAGACAAAAAGCCAGGGGTTTCAAGCCTAAACTGAAATTC
Source organism: Aplodontia rufa (assembly GCA_004027875.1). NCBI lineage: Eukaryota > Metazoa > Chordata > Mammalia > Rodentia > Aplodontiidae > Aplodontia > Aplodontia rufa. The sequence continues at coordinate 46,344 of PVKS010007458.1, read as the reverse complement.
ATAAGATCAGATGAATGGCCAACTTTCATCACAATAAACTGCTTCTCATATGGGTAACTGCAGACAGTGGAGTAACCACAGATTTTTATTTATTTAATGGCAGTTGATAAGTCTCCCCAGGAATACCACTAGGCCAGCCAGTTTAAAATATTTGGGTTCGTTCAATATTTGACACTGTATCAGTCTTGCAAAGAATAGGCATTGCAGGGTTCTTGTCTGTCTGGAAGAGGTAAATCATCGTTAGGTGGGAAATGTGGTTTGGAGAATTCTGCATGGTCAGAACACTGGAACACCACCGAGGATGGCAGAAGTTTATTTTCAACAGGATCGTGATCAGTTTACTATTCCATTCCTTGGTACTTTCATGGTTCATGAATATTTAAAATAGCAAGTCCCTGAAAGTCTTAGCATCTATCATACTTGGATGGGAATTTGTTGATTCATGGGGCAGCAAACCGTATCTTAAACAGGACTCCAGTTTCTATGATAAGCTGCAAATCTCCATGGTTCTGCTTGAGGAAAGGTACTATGTGCCCATGCAGCATGAGTGTAAGTGCAGGACTTTTGGGAAACACTGTACTCTTACCACTGCATTCAAGATTCCAGCAATTCCAGATATACCATCACCAAAATGTAAGATTTAGATATATATGGATAGATAAAAAGTGTACGATACTCTTACTACTACATTCAAGCTGCCAGCAATTGTTCTAGATATTCTATCACCAAAACATAAGATTTAGATAAGCATGGATAGATTAAAAAGTGCATAGTACAACTTCCCCCAAACGAATGGAAAGAACAATCATAACGTCTGGCACTGTGCTTGAATACATATAAAAATGTTCAGTGTACAAATCAAGAATCATGCAAGTGTGCATTTGTTGAAAGATCTTCATGAAAATGCAAACAAGATAGGGCAAGGAGAGGAGAGAAAGCTGACTAATCCACCTTTAGAAGGACAGCCACTGAGAAGATGAAAATGTGAGGGCGAGGAGGAGGGCAGCGTATGCTATATATACCATAGAGGAATCTGACATTCCCTCTAGCAAAGGAAGTAATCTATTCTCTGGAGGAACCTGGACATCCAAAGAGCTCAAAATTTAGACACTAAATGTTTGAACACAAAAATGCAAAAATGGCTAAATGGCTTAAGTGCTTATATTGAAGAATAGTTTATGAATTTGTCCACAACGTACAATACTCAAATCCTTCTGAATGTAATGTATTTCAGAAGACAAGCTTAGAAATCAAAGCTCTCTGAATGAATGTTACTCAACTCCTTAGCTGTAAGCCTGTCTCCCAGTCTATGTCTCCAAGAGAAAAACAATAGTAAAATGTAGCTGGATAAAATTATCAGCTCTTTATAGACTCCAAAATTGGAAAAGACTTTGATGTTCATAAATTCAATGCAGAAGGCATTGTGTTTTAACTTTCCTATTAGAAAGCCAAATTCAAAGAATACAATTTTTTTAACTCATGTACAAAAACTGAAGCTCCCAGTAGACAAGATTGAAAACAGATTCATTTTAAAATCCTTCTAACACCTAACTGGATATCTTTAACATAGCGGGTGTTATATGTATCCCTAGAAAAAATAAATCCATTTGACAACCCCACCACAGGCGGGCATCTGGAGAATGTGATAACAAAGATTTAAAATCTCTCAATGAAGGAGGTCATGTTCACTTGGCTGGTGGAGGAAAAGTACAGAAAAAGTAGAACATTTTTTTCTCTGGTATGTCTATCCATCTCATGTCCATCTATTCCTCCATTTCTTGGGGGCACTTTTGATCATGAAGAAGCAGCTTATTTATGTTAAAGTATAAATCATTGAGAAGATGCTTATCTAACTTCATCTAGAGCAATTCTTTGAGTCTGGTGGACAGAAACTAAATAACTAATATAAATGCTTGGTTTGTGTGTTATTATAAGAAGAGGAAGAGTTATGGGGTTTTAATACTTTTAAGTACACATTTTATTTATTCAAATATTGTCTTCCATCTTTTGGAAACATATTTTACTGTGAAAATGGGAGGATGAATTTCATGGGGGAAAAAACACTAATGGAGAATTTTCAAAAAGCTCTAAGTTCCAAAAGAGGAGATATATAGATATAGATACAGATGTAGGTATAGATATATGTAAACCTACATTTAATAGAGTAGGAAGTATAAATGCGAAAGTACTGAGACCACAGATGCAACTTAAGAGAGAGACAAATTAATCCTGTCAAAAACTGAATGGCATTTCATGGGGTAGGAGGTTGGGAGAAAATTAGGGGTGAGTGTTAATGGGTGTGGGTTGTTTTGGAGATGAAGAAAATGTCCTAAAATTGGTTGTAGTGACTTTCACAATTCTGTAAATATACCAAAGACTATGAAATTGTATACTTTGGGTAAATTTAATACCAATATCAATATAAATTTATTAGTATCTCCATAATGCTAATTTTTTAAAGTCTGTTTTTTAAAAAAAAAAGTGAAGGGAAAGACTCAATAGAATTAGAGAGTGTTTTAAAGAATGAGTAAGTGTTAGCCAGGTTGGGATGGAAGCGGTTGGGAGGAAGGGAAATTTTTCAGGCAGACAGAAAACTGGATTAAGACAATGTAACAGCATGACATGCACAGAAAAGTTCGGGTGATTCAGGATTGAAATTGAGTAGAAAATTGAAAGAAAGAACTATAAAGAGGAGGCTGGAGGTAGTAGGGAGGGGCTACTTCATGAGGTCTTTTCACGTGTGCCAAGGGGCTTCACCCTCATCTAGAGCTGTGCCCAAGGAGAGGACTCACATATCAGGCTCTTGAGTCTCTTCCCTCCTGTCTCCTCAAAGACTTGCTCCATTGGTTGCTTCAAGTGAATTTCCACCAGCTTCTATAAACTTGTTTCCAATTTCCTGCCCGTTATCCTTCTATGACCACCTTTGCAACTCTTCTAGAAAGATCAGTTTATGATAAATGCCTTGCTACCTTACCTCTTGTCCACTTTACTGTAGTTATATTTCTGTTCCAACATTCCATAGAAATTATTGTAGCAAAAATCACCAGTTACTTTCTAATTCTCAAGTTTAGGAGATGATGCTGAGTCCTTATTTGTTCACTTTGACCTCTTCTCTCTGATACTCTTCACTCTTGTGCATTTTGGTTGCACCTCTATTATCAATGTACTTCTCTGATTATTCCTTCTTCCTTCTGCCTGCTCCTAAACGTCAGCATTCCCCAGGGCTCAATCATAAGACCTCTTCTCTTCTCATATCTTCTCTTTAAGTTGATCTTATTCTTGTAATGTTAATGAAGATTTATATATAGATCTCAACCCAAGATGGAATCTCAAGTTTTGACCAATGTTGTTCATTACCTACTAGGTGTCTCCATATAGTAGCAGTCATTAAACATCACTGAATATTTACTATACATCAAAGTCAGTGCTGCTTGCTTTGAATAAGGCAGTTCCCCTGCCCACTTTGTCTCAGGTTAGTGGAGGAGGCAGAAATATTATGGTTAGAACTACTTATTTCAGGAACCCAGGGGAGTATCAGCGAACCCTGCCCAAGAAGTCAATAATATCTTGGTAGAGGAGGTGATGTGTAAAATAAGCTTTAAAGCTTGCTAAAGAGAAAAATGCCACCTGAGGACAAAGGCAAAGGCATTCCAAGCAAAGAACACAGTGTAAGCAAATGAGAAACTGCAAAGAGAAGCTTGACATGTGTAGCAAGGAAAGCTGGAACAGAGGCTTGGGGTTGCTGAAGCTTAATGTGTACCTGGGACTGCAGTAAGATTAGGTTGGAAAAGGAGGCAAGACCACATAGGGTCTGCAAGGGACAGGAATGTTAAAGAACTCTGACTTGAACCAACAGTGTAGATAGCAGGAGTGCGCCGTTGATAGAAGATGGGAGTGAAGTGGTCAGATCTGCCTTTTAGAAAGAGTATGGTCCATGTTAACAGTTTGGAAGACATATTAGGGGCAGAGGAAAAAGCTGGGGATGGAGAACAGGAAGAAGAAGGCTGCTAGGGATATACATGTTCTTTTCCATCTTATTAGTTGCTAGCCATGAAAACACTAGGATGAGCCTATCATCTCTGCTGGGGCCCAGTTTCTTCTGTTTCATACACATATGCATGAAACATAACTACAGTCCATTTTTGTATAATCATTAAAGAGTTTCCACTTTCCAGAGGCTCCAAAACTGGGCATTCATTTACAAGATTAATAATAGCCTTGTAGAGATGGAGCAAAATGTCTTGCCAATGTTTAATAGAGTTTGCTTTTTTCCACAGTCAACCCTAAATGCACACAGAGGCATGTACTCTGCATATTGGCTCTCGAATGTAACAAGACACAATATATATAAACAACAGTAAAATAAGCTGCTTATACTCACTGTGAGTGTTGGGCAGTCAGAGACATTTAACTCTTGCAAGTTTTTACAGTGGCCTAAATCAAACAAGTTACACATTACTAACCAACATATTACAAATGTTTAAGCTTTTAAACATTTAACTAAAAAAGGTAACATTTTTAAATAAAACTTTTAAAGTCTTTCCATCCTACATTCAATGCAACCTATTCATTACAAAACAAGCAGAAACCTTAGAAGTCATGGGTTCTAAGTATATGAGTGTCTTTTCCCAGAAAAATGATTTCTTTTGGCCTTAAATACAAAATATACACACATGTTTATTACTGTTTGAGGCTTACCAGAGGAAGGGGGAAAAAAGAAAAATACTGCTTTGGGAAAAACACTAAAGACTTAAAAAGCTTTTAGTTTGGAAACATTTGAAGAAAATATACTTGCTTTTATGCATGTCTTTTTTATTCTTTTTATGAAAATTTTCAAATGTTATACAATAAGTGAAAGAGTTGCACAATGAATACTTATGACCCCACCACCTAGCTTACTGCATTTGCTTTATTATATACATCTATCCATCTCTCAGTCCATCCCTCATTCCATCTTATTCCTGTATATATTTCAAAGTAAGTTGCAGACATCAGCACACTTCAGAATGCATAATAATAAGCAAAACATTTGTGGTGTTTTTTTTAGTTTAGATTTACATACAGTTTACAATGAATTGCAGAGAGAACTGGAGGGTTAAAGAGGCTAAATGCCTGTTTAACTCTAGGATCAGAAACCACTGCACACCTTATGGTCTCTTAGGAAAGACAAGGCATGTACATCCGATCAATCCCACTATTATGTATAATTATAATGCACCAATAAAAAAAATTTTTTAAATAGCCAGGTGCAGTGGCACATGGCTATAATCCCAGCAGCTCAGGAGGCTGATACAAGAGGATTGCAAGTTCAAGACCAACCTCAGCAATTCAGTGAGGCCCTAAGCAACTTAGTAAGACCCTGTCTCAAAATAAAAAATATAATAAAGGACTGGAGATGCAGCTCATGGTAAAGCACCCTGAATTAAATCCCCAGTACCAAAAAAACAAATAAATAAATAAAAACCAATCATATGGGCTGGGGGTATAGCTCAGAGGTAGAGCTATACCCTGCACCACCAAAAGAGAAAAAGTAAATATAAACAAAACAAAAAGACATATACACAAATAGCTAGACAACATATTGTTACACAATCAGTGCCTTGAGAACTACAGGAGGACACACAAAACAGTGGGGAGAGGACTGGAGCGGTGGCTCATTGGTTACACCGCTTTGAGTTCAAACCCCAGAACCATGTACACAACAAAGTGTCGGAGCAATGAAAGCCACATGAAAAACTAAATAAAATTGATTATCTCTTTCTTTCTCACTGTCTCTCTCTCTTCAAAAACAAACAAACAAAAAATCAGTGGGGAGAATCCTTAAGATAAAGAAGAGGAAAGGCATTCTAGGTGGAAGAGACCCCATGAAGCAGGAAAACTCCAGGCAAGGGGTGTACTGACATCAAACTACTAAAATGAGTAGAAAGCACATCTGTCCTCATAACCACATAATCTCACACTAATAACAATGAACATGTTATTAGTTATAAATACATTTTGCACATTCCTTCCTTTGCCAAAAGTGGACTATGTCCTAAGTGATAAATGCAAACCAGACATAGTTTCAGAATTGCTTTAAGAAATGAAAACAAGGAACTGGAGCAGTGGCTCAGCAGTTACAGTGCTTGCCTGGCATGCATGAGGACGTGAGTTTGAACCCCAGCACCACATATGCAATGAAGTGTGAAAGCAACAAAAGCTACATGAAAAACTAAAAAAATTGATTCTCTCTCTCTCTCTCTCTCTCTTTGTCCTTCTCAAAAAAAAGTGAAAACAATTCTTAAAAAAATATGAAGATCATGGAAGTTACCAATAAAACTAAGAAAAAACAAGATTCCCAAAACAATATGTTAGTTTATGAGGTAAATGTTCTTATAGAATAGTTATCTGAGAATAATTCATATATTCAACACATATTTATTAAGGAAATACAGTAGTGAGCAGAATAGACAAATGTCTTTGCCTTTAAGGAGTTTATTTTCTATTTAAGGGACACAGACAGTAAATAAATGAAATTAAAAAATCTGTGGTGACAGATGCTGTGGAGAAAAATAAATCAAGAATATTGATTTGGGAATGTCAGACAAGGAGGAAGGGCAAGTCCAAATCTAAGTAGGGCTGAAAGAGAAGCTTCACTGAGCAGGTGACAGTTGAACCCAGATATGCAGGAATGACAAGGACAATGCCATTTACTGTGAGCATTTCTATAGTCCACAGTCAACATGACTAAGGACTGGAAGACAGTAAAGGAAAGAAAAACTTAAGCTCTGGAGCACAGCCATTAGAGTCTTACTCTTCTTTGTACATCTCAAGTCTATGAGGAGAATTTCTTTACTTTCTTAAATCCAATGTGAAGATGAACTACAAGTTTCCTTTTTCATCATGCTGAGTCCTAACATTTGTGGAGTACTTCCCCTGGGCTGGCTACTCTGAAGTGTCCTGCATGCATGAGCCTATTTCATCCTCCCAACCACATTAGGAACGACCCTTGTTCCCATTTTACAAATGCAGATGATGGGTTTAGAAAACTAGCCCAGAGTCACACAATCAAGCAGGTAGGACAGCCTTGATTCAAACTGAGAGCCCAAACATTTGAACACTAAATCAGGCAAGAAAGAGACGTGAGGCAAACACTTTTTTTTCTTTCTTTCTTCTTTCTTTCTTTTTTTCTTTCTTTCTTTCTTTCTTTCTTTTTATTTTAGAAGAGAGGGAGGGAGAGATTGAGAGTCCATTTATTTTTTTCATCAGACTTTTATTTCTCTGACACTTGGTTGTGTATGTGGTGCTAGGGTTCAAACCCAGGTCCTTGTGCATACTAGGCAAGCGTGATACCCCTGAGCCACTACTCCAGCCTCCACTGCCTCCACCACCATCCCCCATTACACGCCCCCCTCCACCCTGCCAACACCTTTTTAAACTAGAAGGCCTTTGCTTTTAAAAAGACTGCTGTTTCAGTCATACACAATGTGTTCACAATGATCTTTAACTTTTAATGTTTTCTTCTATTGCAACCTAGGGACTCTGCATATCTCAGCTGGGGCTTACTGTTCCTGAATTGCATTTAGTTAAGATTACCCAAATTTGGATTTCAAAGGAATACTTTCTTTGTTCCATCGGACACACCAAAGAATTGCGGCCATCTGGACATCAGGATGCGGGTGGTGGTTACTATTATAATATTGCTCTGCTTTTGCAAAGCTGCTGAGCTGCGCAAGGGAAGCCCTGGCAGTGTAAGAAGCCGCACAAATCATGGCCAGGCAGGTGGGAGCCGGAGAGGTTCCAACCCAGTCAAGCGCTACGCACCAGGCCTTCCCTGTGAGGTATACACATACCTCCACGAGAAATACTTAGACTGTCAAGAAAGAAAATTAGTTTACGTGCTACCTGCCTGGCCTCAAGATTTGCTGCACATGCTTCTAGCAAGAAACAAGATCCGCATATTGAAGAACAACATGTTTTCCAAATTTAAAAAGCTGAAAAGCCTCGATCTGCAACAGAATGAGATTTCCAAAATTGAGAGTGAAGCCTTCTTTGGCTTAAACAAACTTACCACCCTCTTACTGCAGCACAACCAGATCAAAGTCTTGACGGAAGAGGTATTCATCTATACACCTCTCCTGAGCTACCTGAGACTCTATGACAACCCCTGGCACTGTACTTGTGAGCTAGAAACACTCGTTTCAATGTTGCAGATTCCAAGGAACCGAAATTTGGGAAACTATGCCAAGTGTGCAAGCCCGCAAGAACTAAAAAATAAAAAACTACTGCAGCTAAAATCTGAGCAATTATGTAATGAAGAAGAAAAGGAACAATTGGACCCAAGACCCCAAGTGTCAGGTAGACCCCCTGTCATTAGACCTGATACAGACTCCACTCTGTGCTACAATTACGTGTTTCCCATACAAACACTGGACTGCAAAAGGAAAGGTTTGTATACTTCTTTTTATTTTCATGACCTGTTAGAAATGTTCTTTGAGTCTTAAACCCTCCTTACTCCCCATCATACCTTGGAATTTGTCACTTCCACCATAAAAATTTTCCCCAATGACAAAATTATCTATTTCAAGATTTTCTGGGGCCAAACTCAAGGTGGTTGGCGGGTAGGGTACAGTAAAGGAGGCATGAAGTATGCCCAGTGAGGGCAACCATTTGGGTCCTACTCGTTTGCTCATACCAAGTTGTAGCTATAAGGAATTCCTTAAATCCAATTTAACTTATGTAGGTAAAACTTTGGGTCTGAAAACAAGTGCCATCTACATGACCTGACTTGCATCAATTAAAGATGAAACATGGAGTGCATTTGTGGAGGGACAACCTTAAGGAAAAATCATCTGCTGAACAAGACAGAGGACAGCACTCTGACACAGAAGCCAAGCACTGTAGTGATAGTGTGCCTGTATTTCATGTCATTTAGTCCCAAGGTTGTAATAAACATTTGCTAATATCCTACATCTTAATGGTACCCAAATAAGACTAAGTAAGACCAAAAAGAATAGTAAAAGAACTAAATCTAAAGTTTTAAATCCAAGAACTATGAGACTAAGGAAATCCTTCTAGAATATTTCCTACTCTCTGCAAATCATTATTAGGTTTTCCATCCCACACAATCCTGTGCTTGGTCTGTGCAGGATTTGCACATATGGGATAAAGTTCTGAACTAAGAAACAGATGGGAGATTTTACTAATGCTCTTGACGTGTTAGTGAAGACTGATACTGTCAACTTTTGGAGCAGGAACTGCTAATCTACTGCACAGTAACAAACCATTATGACAATGTTCATATATGCTATTTCTAGCATGGCCAAATAATTTCTTAGTAATAACAATTACTATTTAAAGTCATTTGTCGCTGGATTAGAATCATATAGAGAATGGTGTCATGCCTTCCATTTATTTTGGGAGGATTTTCTTTGTTTTGTTTCTTTGAGAGCAAGAGAAAGGGAAGGTTAAAAGGACTCTAGAGGCCCTTCTCAAGAGAAAACAAGGCAGGAATTTGTTAATGGTGATAAACCAGGCAACCTGAGCCAGGAGTACATTTGTTCATTTTTCAGCAAAGTTGGGCTCAAGCTTTGCCACTGTCTCCTTGGTTCTGAAGGTGAAACCTAGATTGAGCACACCACAGTCATGTGGCACAGAGATCTGAATGTGATTTAATGCATATGGAGCAGTTACAGCCTCTTAACCTGGGACAAGCCATGCTGAGCTCCTCTGAATTTGAGAGAAGTGCTAACTGAAAACCTATTATGCTCCAGGCACCCCACACATGTGCTATGCACTATTTTTAGGATGGCAGGAGTGGCCCCAAATATAGGTGAGGAAAATTAGGTGGAGGTCTAGTCAGTTGGCTAAGACCTCAAAGGTAAGCAGCAAAGCTAACATTTGAACCTTAGTCTGAGTCAGCCTCTGTGAGCTTCCTATTTCACCCTGCTGTCTTCCAGAACTAATCTGATCATGTTCAAAATAAGTGTTGCCTCAAGAAGAAGCAATAGAAAATTCCAAAAGACTCAGTACGTATAGTTTCTCTTTGTTACAGTGGGTAAGCAGGGCTTCATACTGAAGAATGTATGTTTACTAGAATTTCCTTTGTGATGCATAGATTTATACATTTTTAAAACAAACACAAAGCAACTATCCTAACATTGTGCTGAAATGCTTTATATGAAAGCCATGTGCTTTAGATTGGTGACAACAATTCAGTGGTTTTTCTTTGCTCTTTCAAAAAACGCAATTCAGAAACCTTCAAAACTAAAAATACATATAAAAATCACAGCTAGAATACAAGCATGACAAACTGAATTTAATCCAATCTATTTTCCTTATTCCATTCTATAAATGCATAATAAATGTCAAATATGAAAAATAAATGCTGAGCAATGTGCATCTTAAGCTCCCTGCTGGAAAATAGCACTACTTTTGATTTTATGCTCCACATGTTACACTATTTAGAATCTAAAAAGGCCTAAAGCATGTCATCAAGAGAGAACCTAGCAGTGATATTAGTGAATAAGAGCTAGTATCTAAATGCTCCATGACAATGAGATAGTAGTTTATATGCATTCTCACTTACCCCTCACAACCCTAAAAGAAGTAATATTTTCTTCACATTATAAGTGATGAAATGAGGTATAGAGAAGTTAAGCTGCCCTTCAAAGGTCACACAGGCTATCAGTAACTCAGTTTTCAAGTCATTGGTCATCAAATGATGCCATCTCACCTTTCAAGATTCTGGCTGTACTCTGGAAAACAGTATGGAGACTCCTCAAAAAATTAGGGCTGGAATCACCTTAAGAACCAGCTATCCCACTCCTTGGTATTTTCCCAAAAGAGTTAGAATCAGCATACTATAGAGATACAGCTTCATCAATGTTTAAGCAGCTCAATTTACTATAGCTAGAATATGGAACCAACCCAGATGCCCCTCACTTGATGAGTGGATACAAAAACTTTGGTACATATATACAATGGAATATTACTCAGCTATTAGAGAAAACGATATTACGGCTTTTGCAATCAACTGGATGGAGATGGAAAGAATTATGCTAAAGTGAAGTATCCCAATCTCAGAGACTCAAGGGCCGAATGGTTTCTCTCATCTATGGAAGCTAGAATACATTGAGAAGCAGTATGTTAATAGCTAAGCTAATAATAACATCATCAAATTGGATGATTCTTTACGCAAACAGGGGGATGATTGCCTAGGATACCTGGAGGTGTAGGGTGGGGGACTGGGTCGGGGGAGGGCTTAGGAAGGATATCTAGAAGACTGGAGGGTGGGAATATGGGGGAATCATCTCAGAAGGAGATCTCTAACCTCCATGAGATATCCATTTAACTCAGGGGGTCTTCTGGGGGAAACAGAAACATGGGGAACCCAAGTGGGGCATCCGTGACATAGCATTAGCCTTGGATAACTATGTATATATACATTTGTTCTTGATTGTTTGACAATGTTTCCCCCTCAATTATTCATCTAATAAAAAAAATCATTAACAAAAAAAAAAAGTGAAATTAGTTTGAGCTGGATGCTGTGGCTCATGCCTGTGATCGCAGCAACTCAGGGGGCTGAGGCAGGAGGATTACAATTTCCAGACCAACCTCAGCAGCTTAGTGAGTTCCTGTCTCAAAATTAAAAAAGAAAAGGGCTGGGAATGTAGCTCAGTGGTAAACTGCCTCTGGGTTAAAGCCTCATTACATAAATAAATAAATTTGTTCTTTGTCAAAAAAAAATTCTGGCTATATCTATTATATGTAGAAAAACCATTATAAATAATGCCTCCTGTGTAATTCCTCACAGTGGGGAAGCCCTTTTTAAGATCTGTATCTGATCACATACAGAAAACCTGCAATACAGAGCCCTCTGACTCCGGAGTTTCCTAACTGATTTACAATGCGTCAGATAGCATGTGTAGGGTCTTTAATGTGTGCCAATTCAACCACACGGACCTCAAAGATCACTATTTTTAAACATCTGCCAGGAAGAAAAAATAATAATAGCTTTATTTACTGAGAGACAGGCACTTTGGTAATAAAACTTAAGTCTTCCAAAAGAAATAAAATGGAGGACTACTGAAAGGTATGTTTATGCTATATTGAGGTAAATGCATCTGGTGTGAACACATGAAAATCAGAATTCTTAAAATGCTTTCAACTTCACATTTACTAGGATAATTTACCATTTTTACCTCTAAGGTCAGGCTGAGGCAAAATATGTAAGTAAATTGCCTCTAGCTGCCTCTGAAGTTAAGTGTCCTGGGATTGAAAAATTGTTAAGAATTTTTAAATTTGCAATAAACAGGGCCAATTGTCACTTTTAACTCCTACTAACAAGACTCAACTTAGTTCTGAGGTTCCTGACAACCAAAATAACCTACTAAATAGGGAAATTACATTGAGAAAATTTCCCAGTTCCCTCCTCAAAGTCAGTAAGGTTTTGATTGGAAGAAAAGCAAGACCTATAAATAGTGATAATCAAGCAAACATGGTATTGGTAAGGCATTTATGAAGAATTTTAGGTAACTGCAAACATAAAATATTGATGCCGTGTGGTGCCTGATCTAGAAATGCGGATATTGATGGAATTTGAGGAAATATTTATTTATATATTCTTTATTGAAGACAAACATACTTTGTATCAATATTTGCAGATTTCATTGAGGTTCTAAGGTAAAAGAACTAAAGAACTGTTTTTACTCATCAATACAAGAAGTAAGATTTTCCCTGTTTTTCAAAGCAATACTAGCAAAGGCATTAATTTACATTTCCAACTCATGGATCCTATTTTTATCCATGATTGCTGCTGACAATCCCAAAGTTGGTTTTTTAATTCATATTCTTTATTCAGCATCCACATATTTGCCACATTGCTTAAGCTGGATTCCAGAATGTTCTTATAAACATTTTTCTACCCATTTATTTGTGGCTAGCCCACTTTAGCTTATCCCTCAGAGGTTGTTTAGTTGTCTGCCTCATGTTCAGCCTAGCAGATATGGATTTGGCAAGCAAATTCTGATAAACTGGCCTAGAAGGTTATGCTCGGGTGGCATGGGTGCCCTACAACCCTCAATGGCTTTACACGGTCCCAGTGAGGGCTCATCTTGACTCATTCATAGTGAGATGGGAAGCCATTGGAGGATTCTGCCATCTGCATAAGTGACATGGTCTGATTTGTGTTTTAACAGGATCCCATAGGCTTAGTACATCATTGGAATAATCCAGATAAGAATAGAGGGTAGCTTGGACCACTGTGGTTAACAATGGGGAAAGTGAGAAGAGGTGGTATTCTAGGTATTTTGAAATAAAACTCTACTCTGCTCTTTTAAGTCTTCTATGACAAGATGTTAAAACCATTCTCAATAATTATCCCAAATTCTAAATGTCAAGAAGTTATTCCTTCTATCTTTCCTTAGACTTCAATTGTTTGTGGTTTTCAAATATTGCTAAAATTTCCATATCCTTGTTTACATGTAGTGCCCAATACAATACAGCTGTCAAGTTAGGGCCTTACTAACTCATTGTTGCAACATTATTAGAAGTTCAAGTCTTAAAAGCGTTCAGGTACTTTTCACTGTGTTGGCAGCATAACTCTAGGTCAAACAGAACAATATCTTATCAAAAAACAGAAATAATATAACCTCAAATTTCAAAGCACTTTTATTTTCAGAAGCCTCAATATTACTGAATCTTTTAATAAACATTGAATAAGCTCTGATTATTTGTCATGACTCAGTTATCTATGGTTAAGTAACAAACTACCCACCAACTTAGCAGCTCAGGACAATGCACAGTTCTAAGTTTCTATGGGTCAGGAAACCAGGCATTGCTTTGCTGGGTCCTCTGCTTCCAGGTTTCAGAAGTGGTGAGTAGAGGTCAGGGCTGTGATCACATCTGAAGGCTTAACTGGGAAAGGATCCTCTTCCAGGCTTATGTGGATGTTGGCAGAATTCAGCTAAGGGCTGTTGGGCTGAGGTCTCTGCTTCTTGATGGTCACATTTAATTCCTTGCCAAAAGGGCCTAACATGGCAGTTCACTTCATCAAAGCCAATAAAAGAGGGATCTGCTAGCAAGTCACAAATTCTTGTAACCTAATCACAGATGCAATATCCCAGCACACTGGCTACATTCTCTTGATTAGAAGTTGGTCTCTAGGATCAGCCATACTTAAAGGAGAGGTTTACAGTAGGGATCACTGGCTGTCATTATAGAAGCTATTTATTACACACTCATTTATTTACTCTATGATGTATCTGGCACTGTCCCAAGACCCCTTCGTGAAGCTTCTATGGATGGAGGAAGGGGAGCAAAATGAGGGAAAAAATCAGAGACGTGTATATAACATGTCTGATGTTGATAACTACCACTGAGAAAAGGAAAGCAGGAAGTGGTATTATTTGTGGCTAACCAAAAATAAACTTTAAATAACTTTTATTAGAGCACACTGTTGTAATTGTTCTATTTTATTATTGGATGTTATAGTTAACCACTTACTGTGCCTACTTTATGAATTAAACTTTATCACAGGTCTATATGTAGAGGAAAGGAACTGGAACATATGGAGTTTGGTGCTATCTGTGGTTTCAGGCGTCCACTGGGGTTCCTGAGGATAAAGAGGGACTGCTGATTACTGCTGCTTTAGATAATGAAGGTCAAGAGCTTTTTTTGTTGTTGTTTTTTAGAGTGAAGTGACCTGAGCTTATTTGTTGGCAGAGAGAATCTAAAAAGATGGTAAAAATGAAGATGTAAATAAAAAGGCAATTAATTATTTATAGAAAACTCAAGAGTGGAGAGAGAGTGGGTGGAGGTTTTATTTTGATTTTCTTTTTTCAAAAGCTTCCCTGGCAACTACTGGGTAGCCAGGAGTGAGTCCTACCTTCCCCCTCGGCTACCTATGTGATACTGCTTGCTGGTCCTCCTCTTGATTTCTTGTCACTGTGTCTGTGGTGTCTCTAAACAGCTCAGCAAGGAATGACAGCCCTTCCTCTAGGCATGAAGCACTGGGCTTTGACAGAATTTAGCAGATGCTAGGACTTGTTCATACCAGTTTTCTTTGGTTTTACATATCCCTTACCCCCTAAGAACTGATTCTTCAACCACATAGGTTTAGTAGTGAGGAGAAAACGAGCAAGAAAAGCTCCAAAACTAAATACGATAACCTAAATACTATTAATTTTTCCAGAGTTGAAGAAAGTTCCAAACAACATCCCTCCAGATATCGTTAAACTTGACTTGTCACACAATAAAATAAACCAACTTCGACCCAAGGAATTTGAAGATGTTCATGAACTTAAGAAATTAAACCTCAGCAGCAACAGCATTGAATTCATAGATCCTGGTAAGTTCTACTGAATATGGGGCTGTTCTGTGATTTTTTCCTATAGCAACATTTATAACAAATATAATTTAGTTTAAAAAACTAAAATAAGCTAAATAAGTAAAAATATGAATTTTAATTAAACAGGACACTTAAGTTAGGACTTATTTGGCACTCAGAGAAATATTTGCCAAAAGTTGTTTTGTAAAGTATGTTTTACTAAATAGTAATCCCTTGGTGTCCAGGGTGGACTCATTCTTGGATATCAAAATTCACAGATGCTCAAATCCTTTATATAAAATGACATAGTATTTGCAGATAGTATGTATAGCCTCCCTATAAAATAATCTCTAAATTACTTATTATACATAATACAATGCAAACATCATATAAATAGTGATTAAACTGTATTGTTTAAGAAATAATGAAAAGAAAAAAGTCTGTTCAATACAGTACATGTTCAGTACAGACACAATTTTTTCAAATGTTTTTGATCTGTGAATGGTTGTAGTGCAAATACAGAACCCCCAGATGCAGAATACTGACTGTACAGTATAAAGCAATATGTATTCATTTAGCCAAAATAGTTAAAGTATTTTGTAGAATAGATTTTTTAAAAATAGAAATGTATGGCAAGTGATCAATGATACACTGAACATGTAATGATTTTAAATAAAAATTCAGATTTAGAATTTTCTTTGCTATTTATTAAGCCCCATCTTGTTGAGAGTAAATTTGAAACTAACTGCTCAATACAAAAACCTCACAAATTAAGATAAAATATGCTCAAATCAGTGCAAGAAATGTTACCTCTAATTCTAGATCAAGATCAGTTCTCTTTCCAATCAAATCTCTTATCTATTTGCTATGAAAAGCCTCTGGCAAAAGATGAACTTAAACTTGCAAGATGTGGAAAGACGTTGCAATATTGGTAAAACTTGCAACATACACAGTATATGTGTCTTTATGATGCTACTTAAATTTGAAAAGTCCTAACTATAACAAAATTATTAATTATATTAATAATTAAATATAATGTTATAAAGATTTTAAATACAATTATTTCTCCTACTTTTCTTAATAGTCAGCTAATACCATTAATAGAACATCAGAATTTTAACATGATAGAAGTGACTGTTCAGGATGAATATTTTGGAGCCACAAAGGCATATTTTAGGATTAACATCTTTTTAAATTTTTATTTATTTATTTATTTATTTTTATGAAAGAGGGGACAGTGAGAGAGAGAGAGAGAGAAGCAATTTTTATTTAGTTTTTCATGTGACTTTCATTCCTCGGACTCTTCATTGTGTATGTGGTGCTGGGGTTTGAACTCGTGTACTCACGCATGTCAGGCAAGTGCTGTAACTGCCAAGCCACCACTCCAGCCCTCCTTTTTAAATTTTAGAAAATTATAATTTTAAAAATTTCTTACGGGGACTTCAATGTACATTTATAAAGTTATATAAAGTTATATGATAATAATTCTCATTTCCAAATATGGTCTACCTCTCCATTTAAGTATTCCTTTATGCTCTCTATATAACTATCTCCATAAAGATGAGTATCTTTTAAGATATATACCAAGGTGGATTATAGCTGTTGTTGCTTAAGTTTTCCAATAAATAGTATATACAACATATATAATATGCATATCTGTCTATATAGAATGTACATACTTTTAGATTTTCAAATCTGTTTCAAGCAATCTTTTTTTTTTAAGAGAGGGGGACAGTGAGAGAGAGAGAGAATCAATTTTATTTAGCTTTTGTTGGCTTTTATTGCTACAACACTTAATTGCGTATGTGGTACTGGGGTTCAAACCCGCATACTCCCGGAAGCCAGGCAAGTGCTGTAAACGCTGAGCCACCATTCTTTCCCCCTTTCAAGCAATCTTGTAATTGCTCATAACAATTACATTGCAATCAGGGGAAACAAAAAGATTCCAATACTTTACAGCAGTGAAGACTTTGCCTCTTGGCCTACTGAGTCAATACTTATAAATACTTATCATGAGAATATTAATTCTCTAATTTTTAATCTATCAGATCGTGCTTTAACTATTATATTGCTAATATCTTTACTGTTAAAACTTATAAAAGGACCTTTTGTCAATTTCTGATAATATGATACTAAAATCTTCCAATTCAATGGTGAATTCATCAACCTCTTTTTTCTAAATGTGCAAACCTATTTACAATATTCTGTGGCCATGCTACTGAGTAATTGCAAGTTTATATGCTTTTCTCCCTGATGCAATGAATATTTTACAATTAGCTTCCATCTTTATGCTTGGTAATGTTCTTGAATCTATTTTGCCTAATATTATTAAACTTTCTTTTGGTTAGCAGTTAATAAAAAAAAAAGGGACAGCAATGTGCTGCACTTATACCTTAGCTCACATAGATACTGTAAACTTGATAGTATCTATGAATGGCAAGATCAACAGCAATTTTCATTTCACAGTAAATAAGAATGCCACAGAGACACCCTTCTCCCACATAAAGTGATCATTTTCCTAGTGTTCAGGTCAATAACCAGTAGCCAGTCTCTACAAATCCAGGCCACAAGGTGAAGAAGGAGGCAGAGACACTTTCTCGCCCTATGAGAACCAAAGAACCACAGGACAAATATGCCATGGCGAAGGTCCCTGGGCAAGTGTCTAATTTCTTTCTGATGCTGTCATCTAAAACAGTAGCTTACCGATATCAAAAGTTGGGTATAAGGACTGGGGATGCTGCTCATAGGTGGAGTGCTTGACCATCATGCACAAGGCCCTGAGTCTGACCTCTAGCATGGTGGGGGGGTTAAAAGAAGAAAAACAAGAAAGACAAAGTATGGATGCAAAAAATTTTACATCTCTCTAAAAAAATAACTAAAATGTTAATTATTATATGGCCCAAGTTAAATATATTAAATCAGTGAATAATAGTGCAATAATGTTGTAATTACAGGAGAACTACAGTATATAAAGAACACTGGGGAAAAATGAAAGGAGACTATAAATACAAAGACAGATAATAGTCAGAAAATGAATTTATTTTACTTCCACTGTTATTTTCCTCTTGTTAATTATGCAGTTCAAATAAATAATTGCAAGGATTTCTTTTCCATCCTTAGGATTCTTTTTATGATGTTCACCCTATGCATTTTCCTTGCTGACTTTTAACCTGATCTCTGTTTATCAGCAATGGTACTCATTTTTTTTAAATTTATCTGTTCAATTCAATTCAAGGAAAGTATTTCCTACACTAATAAAATATATATTGAGCACCTACCAAATGCCAACCACATTTTTTGGTATGTCCTCTGGAGAAAAAAAAATCTCAGCACTTAAAGAAGACAAAATTCTAAAGGAGTTTTAGAATAAAAGACCTACTGTATTCCAGGATCTTTGAGATGAAACATTGCCAAAGTAACTAAGCAAATGCAATGAGAGTTGCCAGGCTTTAAAAGGCATGAATAACAATGTTATGAAATGCCAAGCGTTAATGCGGAAAAGAGAAAAGAGGCCACACTCCTAGGGGTTTACCTCCTTTAAGAAAGCAGATGAAAAGTAGCCTTCCCAAGCGCCTAGATACATATGGCTTAAAAACTATAGCACTTTCAAAATAAAATCTAGGAATGTTTATACATGCTTTCAATCTGAAGGACTGAATCAGTTTAAGGAAAGATCATTTGTGAGATCATTGACTTACAGAATTTTAGCAAATAGAAAAAAATATGCGATGTCTTCAGAACTATCATCACAAGGACTGACCTTTTGTCTGTCACCCTACCCCACCCCAATCTTAGGCCATTGCTTTGTATTAAAATAGAAAGCATTCTTTTTAGGGGGAATTTAGGGTTTTGTTTGAGGACAGATAGTATGAAAATAGTTAATGGTATTGAAATGACAGAATATTTTCCAAATTCCAGATGAGGATACTCTGCTCTAACAAGTCTATTTTTAAACAGTAATGAGAAAACAGCTGAAATAGAAACAAAATATTTGAAATCAGGATTGACCTGTAAATTTGGGGGTATCTGTTCAACTAAAATAGGAATAAGTTAGGAGAGTTCTTTGCTCTTGGAGGAAAGAAAAGCTTTTTGTTGTTTTTTTGTTGTTGTTGTTATTTGTTTGATATTTGTTTTAATTATTCACCCTCCTGCAAAATTAAATACATATGGATTCAAAGCTGACAGCTTCCATAGCTTGCCAAACACAACCAGATGTTCTCAAAACTTTGATAGAAATTGTTTGTTTTTAGACTCCACAGGATTAGAAACTTTCCTCAAAAAATTGAGCTAGACATTTTTAGAATTCACTGATATCCCAGGAAGCTAGCAAGATATCACCAGTCATGCTTTTTATTTTTTCCTGCACTCAAATCTTACTTTTGAAATATTTTCCCTATTTATATCTTTCTCTTTTTTGTGCCATCTTTCCAGTAAGTGTAAAAAAAGCATATCAGAAAATACTTGTTTTAAAAGCTAATTTAAAATAACTTTTCAAATTAAACACTGTATTCTAGTCAACCTAATCAAGGGAAAGCTTTGTTTGAATAAAAATATATTTTAGAAATTTTGCATTTTGATACATAAACAGTGGGAAGATAGAATTTTTAAAAAATTTTTCTTCAAACCCAGACATCCTTTCCACAAAGGTAGTAGAGAGAGGGAAAAAAAAAAACCTTCATTATTGAATAAATTTTATAATAAAATGAAAAGCACATCACAGACAATCACTAACAGATTGCAAAGACAGAATCTTGTACCTTATATAGCTAAGAAGATACTACCCATTACATACATGTTTTAGGATTAAACAACGAGTTCTCAAGTAAGAAGACTTGATATTACATTATATCACATATCATCCTAACTTTATCTGGTAAGTGGCGTGACCATCTATCTGGGTTAGCTCTTTGACTTTATCCAGAGAAAACTAGTAGTCTTGTAACTGGAAGCGAAGTGCCACTCAAGTTAGGCTCCTGGTCTCACAGAAACTTGAATACTGAGGCCCTATCTGCACTGATGTTTACATTTCAAAGAGATGGCTCCCAAGTCCCCCAGAAAGGCATTTCTGGATTTTAATGGTGACAAATGGCCAATCTAGTCTTCAAGAAGATTTAAAGTCATTTCAAAGGAAGAGAAAGTACTTATATTTACAAGTTTTCTGTAAATGCTTTGAGAAAAAGGAGGGAAGAAAATATCCCTTTATTTTCAATAGGGAGAATCAAACCTCTTATTTTTAATTCATTCTTTTTTTTAAGAGAGGAGGACAGTGAGAGAAAGAGAGAGAAAGAGAGAATCAATTTTTATTGAGTTTTTCACATGGCTTTTGTTACTCTGACACTTATTTGGGTATGTGGGTGCTGGGGTTTGAACCCGTGTACTTGCACATGCTGGGCAAGCGTCGTAACCAAAGAGCCACTGCTCCAGCCCCCTGTATTTATTTTTATGACTCACCAAATACTGTTGCATTCACTCAATTATTCATTGGTTTAATAAATATTTTCTGTTTCTAGCTGCTTTTTTAGGGCTCACACATTTGGAGGAGCTAGATTTATCCAACAATAGTCTGCAAAACTTTGACTATGGAGTATTAGAAGACTTGTATTTTTTGAAACTCTTATGGCTCAGAGATAACCCTTGGAGATGTGACTACAACATCCACTACCTCTACTATTGGTTAAAACACCATTATAATGTCCACTATAATGGCCTGGAATGCAAAATGCCTGAAGAATACAAAGGGTGGTCTGTAGGAAAATATGTTCGGAGCTACTATGAAGAATGCCCCAAAGACAAGTTACCAGCATACCCTGAGGCATTTGACCAGGATACAGAAGATGATGAATGGGAAAAAATACAAAGGGATCGTACAACAAAGAAGCAAAGTGTAAGAATCACTATAGTGGGATAACTTAGAAATTGCTCTGTCTGTAAATAGTCTCCTATTTGCTATAGTGGTGTCAGAAAACCCTATGTTTACATTTTTTATTAACTGTATTGCCTATTTATGCAGGGTTATCTAGCTACAGGAAGGTTTCCTTAATTATTTCATAATTGTTATTACATTATGACAATTATAGTAATCAAGGGAATACTTTCATCCTGTGTGCCTATCCATTGGTGGAGGAGCCTCTGCAGATACACAATTTCAGGCTGGTAACTTGCAGGAGTTGGGTCCTAATGATAGCATTAGAATTTTTTAATGTCCTGTATAAATGTTTTTACTGCTTTTTGAAAATAAAAAAAAATGCTTGGTTTGTTTTAACATGCCTTTTGATAGCTGCCTGTATATATCTAAATATGATCAAAAGGAAAAAAGATAAATGCTTAGTCATGATAAAATGTCATTCCCTCCACACACACACACACCCTGCTTTTATTCAGTAAGTCAAAATATACATTAAACAAATTCCCATTTCAGACTCCTGTACATTCCAAAATAAGGTCCTTGTAAGCTCAAATTCTCAACCATTCATCACTGATCCCTGCAAAAAACAACTGTCAAGCTAGACCTAAAGGGCAATTGTTACAATAAGCAAAAAGTAGAGAATATAAGAATTATATTATTGGAAGCTGGTCAGAGGATAGGCCCCGAGAAGCAGATATAGATGGTATGAATCATGAGGCATAAACACTGGTGAACCCGGAAGCAGCATTACTATTTTGTTTTGTTTTTTGAGTGGTGTTCAGGAAGCCACCTGTCAGTGGTGTTCAGCCTGAGTACTCCCTGCTAAGCTAAGGTGACAAGGAACATACACCAAAATATATTCCTTATCATATTAGCTTAGGATTCAGGTCATAACTTGAGATGAAGCCAAACAAAAAATAGGAACTAATTTAGAGGCAACTGAGGGAAGGTGTGGTATCTCAAGAGAATCCCCATGATTTGGGTTTGCAAATTAACTCATCAAGAGAAACAGATCACCAGAAAAAAATGGACATGAATGCAGAATTTAAGTTTCCAAATCCATCAACTTGCATTTAGATGGTACTTCACACAGAAAGAAAAACAAAATGAAAAGAAATATAATTGATCCTTAGTGAAATATTACTTTTTTCCTTTTACACAGATTTCCTTTTCACACTGAGTTGAATACATTTTCATTTCTCGTATCAAGATCTTCCATCAAAATTTAGCAACTGGTCTTTATTGATATTTGTACAAACTCCTGAAGTATGGAAGATGGCATATGATAAATATTATGGAACACTTTTTAAGCACCTACTAGTTGCTGGGCACTGGGCCACTGTGCTAAGAGTTCCACATACTCCATTTGTCATTCTCACAATATCTCTCTTGGGAAGTTAATCTTATCTGCCTTTCATAGATGAGGAGTTCAAGGCTTAGAGTTTAGGTAACCTGCACAGAACCACACTACTGACAAGTGGCAGAAACTGGGTTCATGTCTGCCTAAACCCTTTCTGCTCTGCAGGCTGTGCAGAACTCTTAAGAGGTAGAGCTCAGCCTTGGCTGTCTGGCATCAGAATTTCCAGAACCAAACCCCACAAAAGGAGCAGATGTTAGGAAGGTTAAGCGTTTCTTTCTAGGAACACCCATGGGAGCGGTTGGCAGGAGAGAGTTTTCCGGCCAAAACATTTAAATTTGTATTTAAATAGGTAAAGAAGATGGGAAAGCTGGAAGAATGGCCAGAGCTGGTAGTTCAAGAAAGGACTCTGAACTGTAGGGTTCTAACTACTCATTTTATCAGTGGTTTGGGTCTGAGGTAATGACTTTGAGATACTGTTTCTCAATGCAAATCCACACATCATTTATGACATTAAAGGCAGCTGTCAAGGCAGGTATGGTTGCACAAACCTGTAATCCCAGCAGCTCAGGAGGCTGAGCCAGGAGGATCACAAGTTTAAAGCTATCCTCAGCAATTTAATGAGGCCCTAAGCAACTCACACCTTATCTCAAAATAAAAAATAAAAAGGGTTGGGCATGTGACTCAGCCGTTAAGTGCCCCTGGGTTTCCCTGGTACCCCACTCCCCAAAACATAAAAATAAAAATGAAAATAAACCAGCTGTCAAATATGAAGTACTACCAGAGAGATGTAACAAAAGCACTTATTGTCCATGAGCCTTACAGCGGAATATTAAGGGCATGGGACCTGAAATATCTAAGAATTGGTGATGAGAAAGGCTAAGGTGACATCAGTAGGAGAGAAGAGGATCACATAGAGGTCAAGAAGATTCTGGAATGAATTGAGGTGATATAATCTGATCCAGAGAAAGGATCCAATATGTTTTCTGGTTTACTTTTAAAGGATAGTGGATTGCATTTTTTTTTATATTCAATAGCATCCCCAGAGATCTATTTGTAAATAAAGCTCTGGAACACATAAAAATAGAAATTAATCCAGACCCTCCAAGAGTAAGCTTTTAGAGCTGCTCATATCTTTCGGGGCCTTAATTGAAGTCCATTTTTGAAAGCTTATGATTTCATTTGCCACTTCTCTGTATCAGAGTTTATACATTTCAGGGAAGCATATTTGATCCATGATAATTCTAATGAACCATTAGACAAATCCTCTTCTACCAATTTCTTACTTGATAATTACTCTAACAACTTACCTTTGGACTTTTTTTATGTTCAGTAGATAATGAATTTGGGAGACTAAAAAATAAGTATATTTCTTACTAGTCAAAAATTTGACAATCCTGAGATACTTATATATTTGAACAAATATGTTTATCACTTGAGTTTTTGGATAAGATTTAAGCTTTCTGGCTAGACCTAAGATTCTCTGATTTCTCTGAAGTAAAGATTTACTATAAAGTGAGGCCTCCTAAATCCTAACTAAGCCCATTATCTCTGACTTAATGCCTGATTATTTGGGAAAGATATTTAATTTAATTTAGCTCTATTCCACACCCCACCCCATTTACTAACTATTCCCTACTCTAGAGCCTATACCTAATTCATGTGTTTCAGAGAAACCTAAAGTCTCCTGCTCTGCCAAATAAAAGCAATTCAATAGTGAGAATCTACTGGCCCAAGTTTCATGACACTGCCCCTATCTGCCTTTCAAACATTTTAAGAAAACATTTTTAAAGTTAATTTTATTCTAAAGCTTTTATTTACATAAGGATTACAACTGTTGTGCTCAACCAAACAGCCCTAAAGATTAGCCAACATTTATCTTCAATCTAGAAATCCAAAAACCAAACTTCTTGCCAGACATGTGAGTAATTTTAGTCACACCAGTAGATGAGCAGGGGGAAAAATGGGAAAGCTAAAACATCTCTGAGAATAACTTTTATCTTAAATACACTCAAGTTTGCTAGAATTAAAACTGGTTTTATTAAATAACTGGTAGCAAATTAAAAATATCACAAATATGAAACAGACATTTACTCCCTTTAAAAAAAATCAAGATCTACTCAGGCGTGCATGCTTAAGTATTTTTGTGATAAAGATACTTGTAATAAAAATTATACTTTTAAAATATTTTAAAATAGACAGCAAAATATCAAAAAATCTAAAACAACAAAATAGTTTAGGTTATCTTGAGCTCATATCCAAGTGTATACTACTATATATATTATAGAGTATAAGACATGCCATTGGCTGACATAATGAATATACGGTCAATATGCCCACTGCACAGTAAAGAGTTTGACTTAGGCATTTTCATTGTCTGGCCCACTCTGTACTCCACACAAATTACAACCTATTGCGCATTTCCTCCCTATTGCAAACTGCCCAGTGAGCCTGTGCCTAAGCATCAGGAGATCTTTACTTGGAAGCAGTTTTTAAAAAATGGAAGATAATAGCTATAAATGCCTACTTATTTATTTATTTATTTATAAGAGAGAGAGGTACAGTGAGAGAGAAGGAAAGAAAGAATCAATTTTATTTAGTTTTTGTTGTGTCCTTTGTTGCTCTGAGACTTCGTTGTATACATGGTGCTGGGGTTTGAACTCGTGTACTTGTGCATGCCAGGCAAGCGCTGTAACCACTGAGCCACTGCTCCAGCCCCAGAACATGCTTCTTGTTATCTAACCAAATGAGTTGAAAACTTAGGTTATAATTTGGCCTCTAAATGTCCCCAAAGCCCAAGTGTTGAAGACTTGGTCACCAGCCTATGATGCTATAGTAAGGTTGTAGAACTTTTTAGAAAGTGGTGCCTAGTGAAAGGAAGTTAGGTAATTGGGGACCTATGAATATTCTGAAGGGGATATTGGAACCCCAGCCCCTTCCTGTTTCTCTCTTTGCTTCCTTGCCACCATGAGTTGAGCATCTTTCCTCTGCCATGATATATTGCCTGTCCACAGCCCCAAAGCAAAGATGCCAAGAGAAGATGAACTGAACCTTTGAAACCATTAGCTAAAATAAACATTTCTTTCTCTTAAGCTGTTTTATAACAAGTATTTTAATCAGTCACAGGAAGCTAACACAATTCATGCCCATAGACAGACATACACATACCCACACAATTTACATGCACAGACCCTTACATAACTGCGCAAACTTGGAAGCAATCAAGATGCTATTCAATACTTGAATGGATAAGTAAACTGTGGTACAGCAAATGGATGTTAAAAGAAATGTACTTTCAAGTCATGAAAAGAAAAGGAAGAAATTTAACTGCATGTTACCAAGTGAAAGAAGCTCACCTGAAAAGGTAACTACTGTATTATCCCAACTGTATGATGTTTTGGAAAAGGCAAACTAGGTATAATAGAGGTCATAGGCTGCAAGAGGTTGCCCAGGGGAAGTGACGAATGCACAAAGCACACAATTTTTAGGGGAAGGAAACTAATGATTATAATATTATAATAGTAGATATATATAATTATGAATTTATTCAAATTCATAGAATATACAAGATCAAGATTGAACCCTAAGATAAACTATGGACTTTGGATGATAATGATACATTCATGTAGGCTCATCTGTTGGAACAAAATGTATGGCTCTGGTGGGAGACACTGACAGTGGGGGTAGCTAAGACATATGGGGGCAGGGTGTATAATGGAAGTTTTGGTATTCTGCTCAGTTTTTCTGAGAACCTAAAGCTGCTCTAAAAAATAAAGCAGACAGTGAAGACAAAGAAAAAAGTCCTCAAATCAACAATATAATCTTTCACATTAAGAAACTAGAAAAAAGCCAGATGTGGTAGCATATGCCTGTAATTCTCTGTGCCTTCCTACAAAGGCCTCTCCTGGCAGCGGTTCCTATAACCCCCATAGATGGGTCACATATGGCAACCTATCAAACCCCATTAAAAAATGTTCCACTGTGGACCTTAGGGTTGAATAAGTCTAAACTCATTTGGTGCTAAGGCAACCCAAGCTCCACAATTAACCTCCCCATTCAGACTGACAGGTGCACCAAGCTGGGACCACCCATTACCCAGGCCCCTCAGGAGACTTTCTTTTGGTGCAATGAGACACTATACACTTGCATTAGTTTTTCCACTCCAGGCCCCTGCATACTAACAGTGGCAGTTCCCCAACTCACTCTATACTGGCAAAGTGAACTTTCTTGGCTTTCAGCTCCCCACCCACGGACAAAGAGAGCTGTCTTTCTTCCTGCCCTATTAGGGATAAGTTTAATAACCTCTATTGGCTCTCTGGGATTATCAGGTGAAGCACTAGGACTCAGCCTCATTTCTGCCCAGGATTTACAGGAGTGCCTCCAACTGACTCAGGGATCCACAACCTCCTCTTTGTCCTCACTCCAACAACAAATTACCTCCCTTGCTAGAGTAACTCTCCAAAATAGATGGGCTTTGGATTTGCTTGCTGCTGAAAATGGAAGAATGCTGCTATTACATTAATGAATCTGGCCTAGTAGAGGAAAATGCTCAAACCCTTAATAAATCAAGTGAAGACCTGAAAACCAAATATTGATAGTCTACTCAGAAGGGCTCCAGGGACCAATAGCCACCGGGCTCTTTCCCCTCCTGGGACCCCTGGGCACTCTTTTTATCCTTGATCTAATTTTGCCTTGTATTTTTCAGCTTCTCCGAAAATTTTTGACCAAACAAATTTCAGTCATCACCAACCACATGATTAATCAAATGTTCCTGTCCAGTTATCAGCCTTTGGGAAGCCACCCTGAAGATCAACATCCCCAGACATTCCATTCCTAAAGTCCTGCCCC
Organism: Aplodontia rufa; assembly: GCA_004027875.1. Classification (NCBI taxonomy): domain Eukaryota; kingdom Metazoa; phylum Chordata; class Mammalia; order Rodentia; family Aplodontiidae; genus Aplodontia; species Aplodontia rufa. Next base: position 18,927 of record PVKS010007458.1, on the reverse strand, counting down.
TGATCCGCAGGAAGTAGCTTCAGAAGGTGGACCTTTGCCCCTGCTCCTTTATAAAATAGAAAAGGGTGGAATGTTAGATAACTGCCAATAATGATGGCCACATTTAGATGCAAATTCCTCTTTCACAAAGCACAATCTTTTAGAGACATACCTCATCACACTTGAGCCGCATGTAGCCAATGCTGTGGCACAGCTGCAGTAAGCCTTACCTCACTACACCTAGTCCACAGGCAACCGCCTAAGCCCTGCTCTCCAGAGAGAGCCACAAGAGCTAATAAAGTCCCCTACTCTAGACCACCTATCTGCCATCCTTTCTGCTCCTGGGAGCAGCCATGCTGTTCTCTCCAGTCCTTGGGAGCAGCCATATGCTACCTCTCTTAATAAAATCTCTTGTCTCAGAGAAAGAAATCAAAGGGATAAAAATAGGAAGAGAGGAAGTCAAGCTCTCTCTTTTTGCTGATGACATGATCCTGTATCAGGAAGATCCAAAAAACTCCATCAGTAAACTGCTTGAACTTATAAACAAATTTAGCAAAGTGGCAGGATACAAGATCAACACACATAAATCAATAGCTTTCCTATACACTAATAATAATAGGACTGATGAAGAAGTCATGAAATCAGTCCCATTCAAAATATCTTTGAAAAAAATAAAATACTTGGGAATTAACCTTACATGGGAAATCAAAGATCTCTTCAACGAAAATTATCGGTCATTGAAGAATGAAATCCAACATGACCTAAGAAGATGGAAAGATGTCCCATGCTCTTGGTTAGGCAGAATTAATATAATAAAAATGGCCATTCTACCGAAAGCTTTACATAGATTTAATGCTATCCCTATAAAGATACCTATGTCATTCTTTACAGACATAGAAAAAGCAATTCTCAAATTCATTTGGAACAATAAGAAACCTAGAACTGCCAAAACACTACTAAGCAAGAAAGATGAAACAGGCAGTTTTGCCATACCAGATTTAAAACTATACTATAGAGCTGTAGTAACAAAGACAGCATGGTATCAAAATAGGAAAGACCAATGGAATAGAATAGAAGACCCTGAAACAAACCCTCAAATCTTTAAACATCTGATTTTTGACAAAGGGGGACAAAATATTACATGGAGGAGAGACAGCCTCTTCAACAAATGGTGCCGGACAAACTGGACAGCCACTTGCAGAAAGTTGAAATTAGAACCTTATCTTTCTCCTTGCACGAGAATCAAATCAAAATGGATCAAGGAGCTAGGAATTAAACCAGCTACCTTGCAACTGATGGAAGACAAATTAGGTCCAACACTTCAGCATTTGGGAGTAGGGAAAGATTTTCTCAACATGTCTCCTAAAGTGAAGAAAGTAAAGTCAAAAATCAGTGAATGGGATGCCATAAAGCTAAAAAGCTTTTGTACTGCCAAGGAAACAATCAAAAGAGTCAAGAGGTTTCCAATGGAAATGGAGAGAATCATGAGCTATGATTCCTCTGACAGGGGTCTCATATCCAGAATCTACAAAACCCTGAAAAATCTCAACTACAAAAACATAAACAACCCCATTAATAAATGGGCCAAAGAGCTAAATAGAAACTTCTCAACAGAGGACATTGATCAAGCCAATGAATACATGAGAAAGTGCTCTAAATCATTAGTAATCAGAGAAATGCAAATGAAAGCCACATTAAGATATCACCTCACACCAGTCAGAATGGCAAAAATGAAGAAAACAAACAATAATAGATGCTGGAGGGGCTGTGGAGAGATAGGCACACTAACACACTGTTGGTGGAGCTGCAGACTGGTACAGTCCCTCTGGAAAGCAGTGTGGAGAATCCTCAAAAAACTAGGGATGAGCCCACCATAGGATCCTGCTATTCCTCTCCTGGGTATTTTTCCAGGGGATTTAGAATCATCACATTATAGTGACACAGCAATATTTACGTTCATAGCAGCTCAATTTACAATTGTTAAATTATGGAAACAACCCAGATGTCCCTCTGGATCCAAAAACTGTGGTACATATATACCATGGAATTTTACACAGCAATTAAAAACAATGATATTGCAGCCTGTGAAGGTAAATGGATGGTTATGGAAGAAATTATGCTGAGTGAAATCAGCATAACCCAGAGAACCAAGGGTCGAATGTCTTCACTCATCTGTGGAGGCTAGAACTAGACCCTGGCCATTGTGAAAGGTGGTTTATTATCATGTGTTAAATCCACATAATGTGTAATGTTATACAACCTAATACATTTTTAGAGATATTGTGGGAAGAGGAAGGGAGGGATAAGGGTGGGTAATAAAGGGGGGGTCAGTCTTGGGGGTAAATCTAATCTTCAGAATCTATATACATTTTATATTATTTTGTTAAAAACTTGTATGGTTGTTTAAAAAATAAATTTCTCAATTAAAAAAAAAAATCTCTTGTCTCAGCTACCAGGGGTCTCTTTCCCACACAAGTGTGTCCAACAACGGTTCCCAGCATGTCCAGCAAATATTCCTTTTAAATCCTTAACAAAATATTAGCAAATAGAATACGGTAGCATATTAAAAGAATTATACACCATGAACAAGTGAGACTGATCTCAGAAATACAAGGTTGTTTGATATACAAAAGCCAATCAATGTAATATATATCATATTAATAGAATGAAAAAAAAACACAATTCAGTTAATGAAGAAGACACATTTGACAAAATGCATCATTTGACAAAATGCATTGCTTTTTTTTTTTAGTTAAAACAAAACACTCGGGGCTGGAGCAGTGGCTCAGCCGTTACAGCACTTGCCTGGTATGCACAAGTACATGGGTTCAAATCCCAGCACCATGTATACAACTAAGTGTCAGAGCAATGAAAGCCATGTGAAAAACTCAATAAAAATTGATTCTCTCTCTCTCTCTCTCTGTCTCTCTCTCGTTGACCTTCTCTCTTAAAAAAAAAAGAAAGAAAAGCATTATATCCCCATGCAGGCTATATTCTGGAAACTTTAAAATGTAACAATATTAATATTATTTCATTAAAAATATAAAAAAGGAGTCAAGAACAAGACTAGATTCCTACATATCCCTCCTACTTTTCAACCTTGCATGAGGGTTTCGAAGCAATGTAATCAAATGGGGGGAAAATATAAAAATGGTGTTGAATGGGAATAAAATTGTGAATAATCCCAGATGATACAATGGCTTGCCTAAAAAACCCAAGAGAATCAACTGATAAACTATTAAAACCAAGAACAGAGTTTAATACATGATCTGACACAATAACATCATACCAAAAAAAAAAACTATTGCTTTCTTCATCACCAGAAATAATCATTCAGAATTGTTCTATTCTGTACAATTTCTTTTTTCAACAAAACAGTTTGTAGATACAATAGTAACTCCAATGTACCTCTTCTCCATTTCATTAGTCTCCCTCCACTCCTTGCATAAACACTACCTTGCATCTGGAGTTTTTTATTCCCATTCCTGTTTTTTATGTATCATATGTGTGCTATGTATCCTTAAAAATACATTTATGTGTGGATGTGTGTATATATTTTTGCAATGATTTAAAAATAAAAAGTAAAGCATATACATATTAAATATGCAAATTGAAAAAGTATATACAATTTCTATTAAATTATATGCATGATATAATTATAGGTAGGTGTACATATCATACTACCATGTGACATATTCATTTTATCCATTATTATTTATCCATTATTATTTTTAGACTTATCCAAGTTGATATTTATACATGTACATAGCATTCTTTCTCATTATCTGGAATTAGTATGCACATAAGCTTTTTTAAAAATATATTTTGTTTCTCTCATTTCTAGAAATACATATATGGCAAGTAACTGCATCTCAAAGGAGATATAAATTAGCGACAAATATCACAGTAAAAATACAAAGCAGATTAAAAAAAGGAAATAACTTCAATGTCCATCAAGAGGAAGATTAAATAAATTACTGTACATCTATAATATCTTACAATTTTTAAAAAGAATGTAGTAGGTCTACATGTACTGACATGCAAAGATTTCCAAGTCACAAAAGAAAATCTAAAACAGTATATCTCATTCAAATGTTAAAATGTGTATTTTAAATCACATATATATGTAAATGTATCTAAGAAAAACAATAACATTGGGTGCCTTTCGGTAAGTGAATGGGTTTGAGGGAGATGAAAGGAGTATATTGCTAGATTTCTAAAAATGAGAATAGGCCTGGGCACAGTGCCACATGCCTATAATCCCAGTAGCTCAGGAGGTTTACAAGAGGATCACGAGTTCAAAGCCACCCTCAGCAACTTAGAGAGACGCTAAGCAACTTAGTGAGACCCTGTCTAAAATTAAAAAATAAAAAAGGGTGGGCTGGCTCAGTGTTTAAGCACCCCTGGGTCAATCCCTGGTACCAAAAAAAAAAAAAAAAAAAAAAAAAAAAAAAAAAAAAAAAAAAAAAAAAAAAAAAAAAAAAAAAAAAAAAAAAAAAAAAAAAGAAGAAAAGAAAAAAAGAAAGATAATAGGTTCTTGTATCATATTTGTAGTAGATAAACTGATGATAAGATAAATGCTAGACCAAAAATAGATCAGGAAGAATGAAGAAAAGACCAACTCCTAGGACACATAATCAAGTAAGAACTAACCATATCATAAGTTTTTTATGTGGTTGCAGTTGGCATTCTTATGGCCTAAGATTGTAACTAAAGTTTCCCTTTTATGTATGTTTTTCTTTACATTTGTTTAACTAGGAGACAGAAAAACAAGATAAATATTGTAATGAACATACTTACCAATATATTTCAAAGTTTTTGGTCGGAGCAAACAACCACGAAAATTCAAACACAGCACATTTAGACGCCACCTTTGCAAAATAGACACTATGTGTTTATCCAAAATCATATTTTTCACTGTTGAAAAATCAATCTAAAAAGGATAAACAAAAGGCATTAAGAAATGCAAAAGATTTGTTTCATATAAAAATTTCAAATATTTTAAATTATCAAGTACTAAAAGCTCTCCATCACATCATTCCCAAATAGAAAAAAGACACTAAAATATTAAAGAACTCTACTATGATATGCAAATTTCATAAATAAAAAAGGAATATACAGGGTCTGAAGTGGTGGCTCAGCAGTAATAGTGCTTGCCTGTTATGCGCAAGTACCTGAGTTCAAACCCCAGCACCACGTATACAACGAAGTCTTGGAGCAACAAAAGACACATGAAAAACTAAATAAAATTGATTCTCTTGGGCTGGAGCAGTGGCTCAGTGGTTTCGGTGCTTGCCTGGCAAGCACGAGGACCTGGGTTCAAACCCCCGCACCACGTACACAACTAAGTGTTGGAGCAACTAAGGCCATGTGAAAAACTAAATAAAGTTGTTTCTCTCTTTCTCTGTGCCTCTCTGTCCCTCTCTCTTTAAAAAAAAAAATTGATTCTCTCTCTCTTTGTCTCACTGTCCCTCTCTCTTAAAAAAAAAAAAAAAGGAATATACACAGGCTGGAGCATTGGCTCACTGGTTATGGCACTTGCCTGGCATGCATGAGGAAGCAGTTCAAACCCCAGCACCAAGTACACAACAAAGTGTTGGAGCAAGGAAAGCCACATGAAAAACTATATAAAACTGATTCTCTCTCTCTCTCTCTCACTGTCCCTCTCTCTTTAAAAAAAACAAAAACAAAAAAGGAATATATGCACATAAAGCACAATTCCAAAAATGATTTTAATTTGAAAATAAAAATATATCGTCTTATTTAAAAATGTAAACATAAATGGCTTTGTGTGTGTGTGTGTGTGTTTCTTGGAATCAAAGCCTGTGTATGCTAGGCAAACATTCTACCAGTGAACTACATCCCCTGTCCACAAAAGGCATCTTAGAACATGAGACAACATCCAATCTCTTTCATGAGTTAAGATATAAAAAATAGTTTTTCAATCAGATGATAGATTTCAAAAAGAAGAGAGAACTAAGAACATTTTGGAGCAAAAGGCACTCCATAATTCCATATACTTTGTGATTATAAATCAATTCAACTATTTTTTATAAGAGAGAGAGGGACAGTGAGAGAGAGAAACAGAGAATCAATTTTTATTTAGTTTTTCATGTGGCTTTCTTTGCTCTGAGACTTTGCTATGTACGTGGTGCTGGAGTTCGAACTTGCATACCCGTGTATGCCAGCAACCACTGAGCCACTGCTCCAGCCCCTCAACTCAACCTTTATCCTAACAAGATTAGTTCTAGAAATTCATTCTGCAGATACAATCATTCGTGTTTTAAAAATGTTTTAAAAATCCACTACAGGATTTTAATAGGAAGAGAAAGAAACAACTTAAGAGATTGATTAAATAAATTGAGGGACTTCATACAAAAAAACTGGCAAGTAGCTGAATTCAGGATTAAAAAAGCACAACGAAGAAAACCTAAAACAAGAGGATCCAACTATGTTACTCTCTCTGTGGTCTAATTCAGTCCAGAACAAAATTCCCAATATCTAGAGGGTTTAATAGACCAAATCCTTTATGAATATTACTCCACAATGCCAATCTTTTGATGAAAGTTGATTCTCACAGTTTAAGATTTTTTTCCCCTCCTGCAGTGCTGAGTATTCAACCCAGGACCTCTCACATGCCAGGTAAGCGCTTTACCACCGAGCTATATCCCAAGCCCTTTTTATTTTTTATTTTTTTTTGAGACAGGGTCTCACTAAGTTGCCCAGGCTGGCCTGGAACTTGCAATCCTCCTGCCTATGCCAACAGGATGGGGTTACAGGTGTGTGCCACCAGGCCCAGCAAGGTTCTATCATTTTCAAAGAACCTGAAAAGCAGAAATCCTGTGCTGCCATGTAGGGATATAGCAAATGGCAAAAGTGGCATTCCCTTATAAATATTTGCTAATTAAGAGTATGAACTTTGTGAAAGAGATCAGAGTTTGTATTCCAACCAAACCAGTTAACAACTTGGGCTATTACTTGACTAAGCCTTAGGTTTGTTGTTTTTCTTTTGTTTTCATCTGTAAAGTGAGAAAAAATACTGCCTAAATCAGGAGACTGCAGGGATAAACTAAGAAAAAGCAACAAAAGTGCTTAGAGTAGCACCTGAAATATAGATAGTACTCAATAAATATGAGCTACTATTATTAGTTCAAAAACATAACAAATAGCACAAAATATGGGTATAGAAATTTCAAAAATCAATCAGGAAATAGGATAAATATACACAATATGTAAACAAAGTCTGCTTGATAATGTCATCACATTTGCATGCATGCAGAGAGACATAGTGGCATTTTCTAATTGGACGTCTAAACTGGCATTTCTGTGCTATTCCTACCTTGGTGCTATTTTTGTATTATTTATGTAATTTGGAACACACCTGTTTCTCATTCCAAAAAGAATCTAGGAAGTCAGTCAACAATAAAAAAATAAGCAAATACTATACCCCAGTGACTTTTTTTTATCTGTTTCCTGTATGACACTGTGATTTCAAGAACTATGATTGTTTATCAATGATCAGTGGCCATCATTTTCGCTGTTGTCTAAAGTCCAGGCAACAGCTGACTTCACTGTCCCCACCTTGTTGTAATGTTTGAGGATGTCTGATATCCTGTGCTCAGACTGACCTGTGGTCAGGGGGACTGGCAGCATTTTTCACAATTTCTAATACAGAAACTCAGAGAGTTGACAAGGTGCCAGGGATCCTAATCCATAAGTCACCCAACATCTTTACATCTCATCACAGCACCCACCCATCCTCGGCTGCACTGTTCTACTCTCACTCTGTATGACACTGTCAAGAAGATAATTGAGGGCTGGAGCGGTGGTTCAGCGGTCTCGGCGCTTTCCTGGCAGGCACGAGGACCCGGGTTCAAACCCCAGCACCACGTACACAACTAAGTGTTGGAGCAACTAAAGCCATGTGAAAAACTAAATAAAGTTGATTCTCTCTTTCTCTGTCTCTCTCACTGTCCCTCTCTCTTTAAAAAAAAAAAGAAGATAATTGATTTCATCGGAGCTAACAAATCAGATATTTGTATCTTAAGTTTATTTTTAGTTTAAGGCAGTGATTCTCAAACTTTATCCTGTATCAGGATCATCTGGATGGATTGTTAAAACAGATTGCACATTTGCTACTCCCAGAGTTTCTCTGAGTGGAGCCTGAGAATTTGGATTCCCAACAAGTTCTTGGGTGTTGCTGATGATGCTGATCTCAGGACCACACTTTAAGAACCACTGGTTTAAAGAAATAAATCTTTTATTTATGAGACAGATGTTTGGTAAGGTTACATTTTGCTTTGGAAAACTCATAAAGAAAAAAAAGTGAATCCAAATGCTCTGGAGGAAAAATAATATGTGCAATATTAAGATCAACACAAATCCTGCAGAAATCCGGCAAAAATTAGAAAAATCCAACACTTCCGCCCCAACACCTCATTGGATAAAGATGTAAAGAACAGAAGCACATGGCAGTAAAGAACAAAGCCAGAATAGGAAGTTTAGTTTCTTTATGTTCGATAAATTTCCCTTTTCATAATTATATGTTGCTCTTCATCTTACTTTTGCCTTTATCTGTGGGTGTTTAAAGGTGACACAATTATAACAAACATTTTAGCACCATCAATAGCTTTGTTCAGAAGGCAATGATAAAAAGAGGAATTAGAAGTTCACAAATTGGATGTTTCAGCTAAAAGCTTAACCTTTCGGCAAAAAAAAAATTACCAATGTTGTGATATCAATGTAATTGTTTATCAATCAGCTCTGTCCACTGCTCTTGTCAGTTTTAAATACCATTAGCCAAGTACATTAAGATCATTCTTTCTTTTTAGTAGAATTAATCATTCCAAATTATGAATTATGATAGGTCATTATAAACTACACACTCTAGACAGTCTTCCTCATAGGCAAGACTCAACATATAGTCCTCACTCATGAAGGAATCAGGCATACATTAATGAAGCCAGGATGGGTTATAAACTATTCAATAAAATGGTCTTTACTTCAACCAAAATATAATATTCAATTTGTATCTACTATTTAAAATACCAACAGCTCTTAAAATAATATTATGTTCTTCTTTATCTCTTCCTCCAGGCTTCTGCCCAGACTAAAGAAAAACCAGTGCACTTGTTGCCAGTGGACACAGAGTAGGGAGCAAATTAAGAAGGAGGTCTCCACTGAAGCAGGTTTTATAGCAGTCCATTTGCCTTTAAGAACTAGAATAATCACATAGTTAAAAGAGTAGCTACGTACAGCATTCCACAATGAGGCAATTTGTATCATCGACATCCAGGCATGGTTAACTTGACCACATATTACCACATCTCTTAAACTGAGGTATGAGAAAATCTAAATGAAAAGAAAATATACAATTTTGAAAAATATGTAAACTCTGATGTAATTCTTCCGCTTACCATGTATATGTGTGTGAGAGAAACAGAGAATGAATAATGATAATTTAATCCATATATTGTAATAACAGAAGTTTAAGCAGAAGAATTTAATCTGAAGATTAGAATTTTATCCAAAGTATCAGAACATCTGTTGATGCCTTTTATATAATGCAATCCTTTTTTTAAAAGATGTGTTGCACATTGTGATCATACAGTAAATTGAACCCTGTACCAAACTATGACCTTTAAAATGCAGAGTTTTTTCACATTTCTTTATAGTCATTTCTTACCATTTCATTTAAAGGACTAAGGAGTGTACATAAACCTCTTAAAAATATAAATATTTCTTAAATGCTGCTTTTTTTTTTTAAGAGAGAAGGACAGTGAGAGAGAGAGACAGAATCAATTGTTATTGAGTTTTTCACATGGCTTTCGTTGCTCTGACAGTTGTGTCGTGGATGCTGGGGTTTGAACCTGTGTACTTGCGCATGCCAGGCAAGTGCGGAAACTGCCGAGTCACTGCTCCAGCCCCTAAATGCTGCTTTTTAAATTGTGTTCTTACAGAGAATTGAACTCTGTACCAAACTGTGAACTTTACAAAAAAAAAATCATTTTTTTCATGGTTATTCACTACCTTTACTTACCATTACGTTTAAAGGCCTATTATAAGGAATTCATACAGACATCTTGAAAACATGATGATGTGAACCTTGCAGCAGCAAGGTGAGGAAGATTAACATATTTGTTTTATTTTCTGCATAAAAGAATTCTACCAGAAAACTAGTGATTTCTCTAAGTAGTAGCTGATACATAAGAAAGCATTCAATAATTGTTTGCTGAGTTGAACTGGATTCCTGGGATAGATATGTATATACATCTACACACACACATACACACACACACACACACACACGTAGACTATAAAATCAGCAAATACTCTTAATACAAAACATCAGTAAATGCTAAAACTTCTTTTAAAACACATAACTTACTTTTCAAGGCAGTAAGGGAAACCTCCAGGACCCCAATCCAGACAGGAAATAAGATCCTCAAGCTATATTTGTTTGGGGAGCAGTGGGGGATGGTGGCTGGTTTTAAAGTTACCAATCTTATATAAAGTTAGGAGTTGTAACAGAAAAAGAAAGACAGGGAGAGATCAGGATTGCGACAGGGAGAGCTACTTCTTGGGAAAAGAAAAACTGAGGTGGAAAAGTCAGAGCCAGATGAAAACCAAGTTACAGTTAAAAGCACCACTACCCTACTCTCGGCCTTTCTCAGTACTGTGATTACCCTGAAGAACAGCTGCCTGTGGGAGAGCCACTTCCTCTTATAGTTTCTGCCTCTGTAAACCCGCTTCCTGCCAAAGCCCCTTCCCCTTATGGAGTCTGTTTCTGTAAACATGCTTCCTGCCTCCTGCAAGATCCTCCTATGAGATATTAGTCACATTGGCCAGAAATTTTTTTAACAAGACAAGACTGAGGTAATGCTGATTAGCCTATAAATATTGTGTGAAATTGTGGCTCAGGTCTCAGACTTTAGAGTAGGAACTCCCCTGGATCCGCAGTAATAAACCTGAGTTCTCCCATTTCTAAGTACTGCTTAATGCTTCCCAACTAGTCTGATTCCTACAACAAAACTAAAGTATCAACCTTGAATTTAAAAAAGTCTCCCAAGAATTTGTCACCAAAGATGTTATAACATATGTTAAATTAAAATTTTAATAATTTGTGGGGTTCAACAGGAATGTATTAGCTTTGTATCTGGGTTTGATATATTAATATACAAGGGGTTCCAATCTGGTAATAAATCTGGGACACTTGGCAGAAATATCATTCTAAGGAGACATGTTCAAGTCAAATCTTACAGGATGCCCACATATTAAACCAAAACAAAATGAGCTTCTAAAAAAATTGCAAAATGTGAGATGGAAAAAAAATCCAAGAATGAACAGAAATAATAATTTAATATCACTGTCATACAGTGATGGTTAAACTTTTAAAGTCATAAAGACATAAAGAGGCCACTGGATGAGGCATGGAGGGAAGTGGAAGGTGGTCCCAACAAGGCTGGGCAGATCTGGCAGAGTGAGCACTGGGGACTGAGAGTAGGTGCACCTGGCACTAGATTTGTGGTAGGAGAGAGAGCTTCTAATGCAAAAGATGGATACTGTGATGCTGAACTTGTGAAATCTGTTTGTGTAGTTTGTATACCAGGTGGGTATTCTCAGTGAAGGAAATGAACTCCAAATGACAGATTCAGCTGATTTGACAGTAGCACATGTGTGATATATCTGGCGGCATTCAACTAAGTGAGGTGCAATAATCAGCTTTGGCTTTTCTCAACATAGACCAACCATCCAGTGGCAATGCTAGGAACAAAAGATAGTCAACCACTGATGCATCTGGTTCCATTTTGTCAGGTATCATCTTTGACAAGACTGATGAATCTTGGGATTCTTCTTTGGTGAGGAATTTCAAAATGAAGAGGAGAGAAAAGAGGTGCTCCAATAGCAGTTTGTTGATGGACTCCCTGGTCCTATAAATTAAACTCATTCCAGTGGCTCCACAGTAGATCAGGGGAATAGATACATAGTTGCAAAACCTACAGTGACTATTCCTGATGATTATGGGCTTGTTGCAGAAATTCAGGTGAACAAAAAAACCAAGCAAGCATTCAGAGAAGTTGGAGAACTCAGGTTTTATTATGCCAGCAGACTCAGCCAAATGAATACTCAAAAGTCTGGGCCCCTGAACAAAGGAGCTTCCCTGCTTTTATAGGATTGCTTGGGGTTTTATGTTACATGTAGTGGAACAAGTGAGTCAGGCTGTGTTGCGGTGCTTGATTGGGCCGCTTATACCAAACAATCATTAGCAAAAGTGGGAGTGGCCACAGTTACAGAGAATGGGAAACAGTACAAAATCTTAGCAGGAAGACAATGGGGAATGTTACAAACAGGAAGGAAATTCATAGAAATGGCTTTTAATTGTACCAGAAGTGCCTACAAAGCAAAACAGAATCAGTCAATTTACTCTAAAGTTATTATTCAACAAAGTTTTCTTCTTCTTTCCACCCTCTTGATGCATCTTATATTTTATCAAGTTTATCAACTTAAGTCTGAATTTGAGGAATGGGTCAGTATTGGTCTACCATCATTTGAAGGTTTATGGCATTGATACTGTGTTTTAGTTTACCCCTGCACGCTCCTGAGTTAGGCACTATTCTTTTTCTCACTATACAGATGAAAAACAAAAAACAAACAAACAAAAAAACCCCACCCACAAACCTAAGCCTTAGTCCAGTAATAATAGCTCAAGTTTTTAAGTGGTTTGGTTGGAATATAAACTCTGATCTCTCTGGCTACAAAGTTCATACTCTTAATTAGCCAATATTTACAAGGGAATGCCACTTTTGCCATTTGCTATTCCCCTACCTGGCAGCACAGGATTTCTGCTTTTCAGGTTCTTTGAAAATGATAGAATCTTGCTGTGCCTGGTGGCACACACCTGTAACCCCATCCTGTTGGCATGCTGAGGCAGGAGGATTGCAAGTTCCAGGCCAGCCTGGGCAACTTAGTGAGACCCTGTCTCAAAAAAAAAAAATAAAAATAAAAAGGGCTTGGGATGTAGCTCAGTGGTAAAGTGCTTACCTGGCATGTGAGAGGTCCTGGGTTGAATACTCAGCACTGCAGGAGGGGGAAAAAAAAGTCTGGAACTCTGAGAACCAACTCTCACCAAAAGATTGGTGTTGAAGAGTAATATTTATGACTGTGGAACCTTACCCAGACCTCACTTTGAGTCACATTGCAGAAAACTGAGACTCTTCAGCCCTACTCTGATCACCTGCAGAAGTTGGTCAGTCAATGCAAAGCAGAAGCCTGAGGAATTTGGTGGGGGACACTTGTGAATTTCAATGTCATCCTGCAGAACTGGGAATAATGATATTGGTGATCTAATGTTTTCTATAGATTTAGCCAAGACAGCTCCAGACAATTGCAGCCGACCTCAGAGAGCTATTCTAGCCCTAGTTTACAAAGGTATAAATAGCACAATTGGTAGGTTTTTATTGCTATTTATAATGACCTGTCTTTTGTTAAGCTTAAGAAAGGCCATACCTCTATAACAAACTGGAGAGGGCTAGATTTACTGAAAGCAGAATAAGGTGGAATTGGCGCTGCTGTCAATGAAAATGGTGTTTTTATGTTAACCAGTCAGGAATTGTCCAAGAAGCAGCATGAGAGCTAGCTAACCAGGCTTCTAGGATTCAAGAACAGCTATCAAAATCCTGGAGCTCTTGGTCATCAACCTCGAACTGGCTCTCATGGCTCCTTCCCACTTCAGGACCTCTTGATGTAGGCCATGAATCCTAAACATGGTATCCAAATTCGTGAAAAACATAATAGAGGCCATAAAACTTGATGGTAGCCAAATACCAACCCATTCCTCAAGTTCAGACATAAGTTGGTGCACATTATAAATATAAGATACAACAAGAGGGGGGAATAAAGAAAAAAACTTTGCCAAATAATAACCTTGAGAGTAGAATGACTGACTCTGTTTTGCTCTGTAGGCACGTCCAATACAATTAAAAGCTGATTCTGTGAATTTCCCTCCTATTATGACATTCTCCCTTATTCTGCCTACTAAGATTTTGTAAAGATTTTTTTACATTCTTTGTAGCCATAGCAACTCCTGCCTTTGCTAATGCCTGTTTGGTATAAAATGACCAATCAAGTACTGCCACCTAGCCTGACTCCCTTGCCCCTACCACATGTAACCCCAAACTGAAGCAATCCTGTATAAGCTAAGAAGTTCCTTTGTTCAGGACCCAGATTCTTTTGAGCGCTAACTTGGCTGGGTCCACCAGCATAATAAAACCTGAGATCTACTTCTTTGAGTTCTTGCTTGGTTTCTTATTTGCCTGAATTTCTATAACAGCAGCAGCACAGCTGCCATGTAACAGGCTGTTGGTAAACTGCCCCAGGCCAATAAAGACACATTAGCCATCCTCATGATTCACTTGCAGAGTGGCTCAGAGTCCAAACACTAAAATGGATGTTGTCAATCTGGATTAAAGTCTTTGGTCCTACAAATGTTGCTCATGCTGTACCCAATCTAGACCCGGTGAGAATGTATATAGGGCATCAAGTGTCAACCCAAGATGGTAGAGCACCTACTTTCACTGCCCTTCGAATACTGGAGTCAGTTCATGTTTGTGGAGCAAGAGAACATTGACCCACTGCATGTCAGTGAAAACTCAAACCACAGACACCATATATTAAAATGAGCTTCCTGGAGCCTGTGACCACTCCTAAGCACCAGCTTCTCAAGACTCATTCATCAAGTTCCCTGTGCCAGACAATATACTCTACCCTCGCCATGAACATTCCCAGATTTGGAAGCAAAATCAAGTTGGACACTAAGTTAGGATGACAAGGCAACTTTTTTTTTAAATCAAGTTTAATTGTGCAAGAAGATTTTATTAAAACTATATATATATATTTCTTCTGTGTCCTTCTCCAACAGCAACACTTTATCAGCACCTGTGCTGGTTGTTTTGGGGAGCTTTTAGATAGGAGATCTTTACAAAGGCTGAAGGGTAGTGATTCTTTTGGGGGCAGGAAGCTTCCCTTTGGCCTAAAGCCAAATGCTGTTCATGGAATGACTTTTCTCTAGTTATCTTTAGCTAATTTCCATGAGACAATGACAGAAATCCTACCTCTTTGGTAAGACTGACTTGTGTCAGGGTAGGAAGTAGGAGACAGAGTAAAGTAAAATAAGAGCTAATTTAGGATGGCTCTTTTCCAGAAACTAGGATTTCCCTTCCTCCATTATGAATTAAACTATAGCATGGAGCCTTCATAAACATGGGATAAGTTGAGAACAGAACTAGTTATGGAAGTATAATTATCTTTAATTTGAATTGATTGTCTTAATAGTGTGAAGTGGCACAATCTTGTAAATGTGACACTATGATGTCTATTTATCTCTAATGGGCTACTTACTGAACTTTGGATTTGATTGGGGTCGTAGCTAGTTGGTTGTTTCAAAGTTGAATTCATTCCCATGACTTAACCGCCCACCTCTTGTCCAGTAGATTCCTATTTCTACAGGTTAGTATGCTATTTGTTTGTCATCCCAGCTAAGAATTAAGAGTAGGCTATAAGGGAAGACTCTATATTTCTTGTGACAAGAGAAATACCAGTCATTTTTGTATCTGCACTTTGGATACTGAAATTTTCCTATGGAACACATCTAAACAAATGTGAGCTTTTTCTTCTAATTGAATTAATTCCACTGCTTATAAACAAATTTTTTCTATATATTGTTCTTGACTCAAATTAATCCTTGTCTGATAGACACATATTTGAAAAAAAATAAATAACGTCTTTAAAATGAAAAAAAAATAACGAAAAATAAAATACTTGAAAAGATGCTGTCAGAAAAGGACTGGAGAGATCTGTAAAAGAACCAAATAAAATTCTTGGCAATTAGAAATATAATCATTGAAATTGAAAATTCAATAGATGAATTAACAGTAGATGAGACTCAGATGAAAAGAAAATGAGCAAACTGGAATATGTATTGGCAGAAGTTACAGACAATAAGGTAAAGACAGGAAAAAGATGGAAAACAGGTGGCTGAAGCCATGGCTCAGCGTTGATTATGCTTGCCTGGCTTGCATGAGGATGCAGGTTTGAACCCCCGCACCATGTACACAACAAAGTGTTGGAGAAACGAAAGCCACATGAAAAACTAAATAAAATTTATTCTCTCTCTCACTCTCTCATTCTCTCACTGTCCCCTCTCTCCCTAAAAAAAACTTTAAAAAAAGAAAGAAAAAAGAAAAGAAAGAAAATACAAAGGATGTTAAAAGACACATTACATAGCAGAAAAAGACCCTGTATACATCTTTATAGAATTTCCAGGAAAAAACGGAAGGATAGAATCAACATGAAATTCAAAACTTCACAGATTAAAATGTTCCAGAATTGATAAAAGGTTACAATTCTCAGATTAAAGAAGCACAAAAAGTTCCAAGTAGGAAAAAGAAAAGATATCACATGCTTTAAAATGAAACTGTAAAAGCCCAAAAGCAAAGGAAAAATTTAAATGCAATGAGACAAATTATCTACAAAAAGAATGTCAGAGAGCCATAACATAAGGCAGAAGTAACAGAAAATAGCTATCAATCTCAGATAATGTGGAGATGTAAATTATAACTCAATAATGAGTATTCATTTGAGCCCAGCATCAGCAAATTAGCAAGAACTCAACAACTTAATGGAACCCTGTCTCCAAATAAAAATAAAAGGGACTTGGAATGTAACCCAGTGGTAAAGCACCCATGAGTTCAATCACCAATGGAAAAAAAGAAAAGAAAAAGAATGAGCATTTGCTAAAAGCAAAGATTGAGAGAACGCAACTCCACCTGATCCTTCACAAAGAAATTTTTAAAGAACACTGAAATCAGAAGAAAGGAATGTGATACAAATAATAAAGATGAATGAATAATCTAGTATGGTAAGTATGTGGTAAAATACACTAACCTTAGAAAATAGTATAATAATAATGATTAATGCAGGGGTACAAAAGAAGATGTAACAAAGACATGAGATAATAATATCTTGTGAGCAGAGAGAATAATCAAAGTTAAAGTTTTCTAAATTTCAGTTTCTATTGAAGAAGAAAATATAGCTATCAATTCAATTTAGGTCTTATTAATAATGCAAAAAATTAAAAATAACTAAGAAAAGAAAGCAAAATGGTAGAAGTAGGATTATATTTTCTAAAATATAAAAGTGGGAAAAAAGAGGGTAGAGCTAAAAACTCAATAAATGAATAAAGGCAGGAAAGGAGGAAAAGCAGAAGCATATAAAAAGAATACGTGGCATAAAATGAAATGAAAAATAAATCCAAGTGTATCAATAGCCACAATAACATTTTTTAAATTCACAGGTTAGAAAATAAAAATTATTTCTAATAATACTTTCTGAAGTAATTGTCCCCTCTGATATTAGTATAGATATAAGCTTTCTTTTCAATTGTATTCATTTTGTTTAACATTGCAATTAGGTGAATTTTTACATCTGATAAAATGGATCAGTACATAAAAATCAAAGAAAATAATTCAAACAATTCACTGGATATAACTAAATATCTTTAAAGTGTAAGCAGCTGATAACATAGCCACAAAGTGACAAGAAAGTGACAAATCCATAATCATGATTACAGATAGTATGAAAACCATCTCAACAGCTGGTAGAATAATGCGAGGAAATGAATCTTCCATGGATTTCTCAGTGCTCCTATAAATATCCTGAGCTTGCAAAGACATGAAAATCTGTACAATAAAGAGACTGCTTTATCTTCACTTCTTCTAAATACATTTTACTTCCCATTTAATATCACTATTAGGTTTATGGCCATTTGTCTAGTTAATTGATCTGATCCAAAAAGGATATTAAAACTGTGTTTATCTCTCCAGAAAGATCAAATGATTACAGCCAGAACTAAAGCTCACAAGGTGCCAGAAAGATTCCTAGAAATTTACATTTGAAGGAGTAATTAGCCCTAGGACCTTGAAGGTATCTCTAGGTCAAGTTGGAAGTACTAGGGCTTATCTAGCCTTTGAAAGACAGACATATTACAAGAAGTCCTGCCTTCTTCCTTTACTTATAAGGATCCAGCAATTTCTTTGGGCCCACCTGCTAATTTGCCACCTTAGGAGCTTCAACTTATTCATATCTCAAAAGGCTCCTCTGCTACATAAGGTGTCACATTCACAGGTTCTGAGAATTAGGACATGAACATCTTTGGGAAGTTAATGTTCTGTTGACTATACTATAACAAGGGAATGAAAAACACCAAATTATGCTGGGTGTGGTGGCTCACAACTATAATCCCAGTGACTCAGGAGTCTGAAACAGGAGAATTGCAAATTGTAGTCCAACCTTGGCAACTTGGCAAGATTCTGTCTCAAAAGTTTAAAAAAATATGGTTAGAAAAGAGCTGAGGAGGGGCTAGAGCAGTAGCTCAGCGGTTACAGGGCTTGCCCAGCATGCATGAGTACACGGGTTCAAACCCCAGCACCCAAGTACGCAACTAAGTGTCAGAGCAATGAAAGCCACATGAAAAACGAAATAAAAATTGATTTTCTCTCTCTCTCTTTCACTCACTGTCTTACTCTCTTAAAAAAAAAAAGAAAGAAAAGAAAAGAGCTGGGGATATATCTTAATGGTACAGTGACCCTGGGTTCAGTCCCCAGTATCATAAAAGAGAAACACCAAATTTAAGAAGGCAGTTATCTTGGGCAGGTGGGGGGGGGGGTTGGATAGAATGCAATCAGGGAGGCTTTAATTGTAATTGTACTTGTTATACTTAATTTATTAAACTGGGTGGTAAGTACATTTTCATTATTTATATTTCTTTGCATGCCTGATATATTTTATATTAATAACCTCACTTTTGAACAAAATACATAGGAATAAATTTAACTAAGGGAGTAAAAGAAAAGTATTTGAAAATTACAAAATATCAGATACTCCAAGTTTGTG
>PVKS010007457.1:0-72829 GCA_004027875.1 Aplodontia rufa | reverse complement strand
TTGCGGTGATTACACTTTATGTACTTGGACCGCAGCCGTGTATCCTTAGTAGCCTTCTAAATGCTTGGCAATAATTCTGATATCCTTGTTAATCTTCAGTTGGTTCAATTGATTGAATCATCTCACTGTTCTTTTTTTATTATTTCCATATCAATGGCAAAGATGTGACTTTACATTGTTAAGAGCTGGATATTTTTGCAATCTTATGAATATGTTTTTAAAATTTCCTATTGTAGGGCTGGAGCAGTGGCTCAGCGATTTCGGCGCTTGCCTGGCAAGCACGGGGACACGGGTTCAAACCCCAGCATCGTGTGTACAACTAAGCGTTGGAGCAACAAAAGCCATGTGAAAAACGAAATAAAGTTGTTTCTCTTTTCTCTGTCTCTCTCACTGTCCCTCTCTCTTTTTAAAAACATTTTTTTCTATTGTATGAGGTATGTTTCCTGTTCTTCTAGATCAATAGATGTGGTCTTGCTCTCACAGTTTGTCTAGTATTGTGTGTTGAGTTCAGGGTTAATCTGCTCTGCGACCGAGGTAACCCCGTTCTGAGGGCTCTTTTTGGTGCTGGTGGAACCTGAAGATCTGCAGTAACACGTTCCTGAACCAGCTGAGTTCTGGGCACTTTAGCCTCTTGTCATTCCACCTGGTTTGTGGTTTTCTGTCCTTCCTCCCTGGCTTCTTCGTGTACCTGCACTGATAAATAACTGCTGAGAAGGTGAGACTGTCAAGCGGATCATTGCCCTTCTCTCCTGGGAAGCTTTTGTGTCCTCAGCCCGACCAGCCAGGCTCTCCCTGTCCAGGCTCCCTGGAGTCTCAGCCTCCTGCTCCTGGAGGGAGCCCAGCGGGCCTCCCGGAGCCCCTCCTGTGCTGTTCTGCAAGCGCCAGCCAGGCAGACGCAGGGCCAGGGCTCATCTTTCCTGTCCCCATCTCCTCTCAGGAGTCACCACTCTTTTTTGCCTGTTCTCCAGTGTTTTAGAAAGCTTCATGCTGGGGCTGGAGCGGTGGCTCAGTGGTTACCTCGCTTGCCCAGCACACACAAGTACACGGGTTCAAACCCCAGCACCCATGTACACAACTAAGTGTCGGAGCAACGAAAGCCACGTGAAAACTCAATAAAAATGGATTCTCTCTGTCTCTCTCACTCTCTCACTGTCCTTCTGTGTTTAAAATAAAGCATCATACATATACATACACGCACGCACGCACGCATGCGTGCACACACGTATAATACATCTTTAAGCAGTGTTAAAATTTATTGAATAGATGCTGGAACCGTGGCTCAGTTGTTACAGTGCTTGCCTGGCATGTGCGAGGACTTGGGTTCGAACCCAAGCACCACGTACACATCCAAGTGTCAGAGCAAAGAAAGCCACATGAAAAACTAAATAAAATTGATTCTCTCTTTCTCTTTCTCTCACTGTCCCTCTCTCTTAAAATAAAAAGTTATTGAATAAATTAAATTCTCAAGCTGCACCACCTTCAGCAGTAGCAGTTCACTAAATATTTTGTGCATAGCCTGATAGTCATGTCATAAGCTGGGCAGCACAAATACAAGTTCCGTCGTTCTAGTCTTAATTTCTAGTATCTATGATACACTAGTCCCACATCACAAAGTTATACATATGGATGTATAATTATATGCATATATAATTTAATTGTATATATATTCATATACATGCATATAAAATTATACACACACATATATATACGTATATATACTGTCTATCTACGCTTATTTTGTCAGTTTCTAATATTTGCAGAGAAAGTAAATCCAGTCCCTGTTGCTCCTTCTTGGGTGAAGGCGTAAGTCCCCTTTGTGTGAGTTTTGGTCTCATTTTGGTGTTGCCTGAAAGTCCTCCTTACTCACACTTAAGGTTGAGTGTGAAGGAGAAGGCATTTTTGCCCGCAGGTAGCATTAGAAGAACGTCACACAGGGAAGATTTGCTGATCGTGTGAGTTTGGGGATGACGCACTGAGCAGTGTCCCCGCGTGTCTCTTTAAGGTCATCCCATGAAATGATTTCGTGCATTGAACTGGACAGCGAGCAGCCTACTTTGTGCTACGGATGACGCTGGAGGAAAGCCGAGGAACCACGGACAAGCGGTTTCACAGTCCAGCTTCAGTCTCTGCTTCCTGATTGGAGTGGGCGGAGAAGAGATGTGAGCCTGGAAAAGCAGCACTGACCTAAGCCCACCCACACCCGCAGCCCCGTGCTCCACGGACACAGCATCTCCAACTCATCAGTTCCTGGTTCGTGAAAATTCCAAATAAATCATAAAATATTACCATTTTCCTTCCAGCTTCTTAACTTCCACTGTGAGCTGCGGTAGCAATGGTGATGTTGGAGTTGTTCACTTTGTGCTGTGGATTAAACTGCATTGCTGTGAATTCGAATCTTGAAGCCCTCACTGGTCAGCTTTCCGTGTCCATGATGAATATCTGAGATAACCAACACTTAAAGGAGAAAGGTTCCATGCGGTTCACGGTTTGGGCGGTTTTAGTCCATAATCCTGGCCCCCCTTGTGTGGGGGCTGTGGTGAGTCTGCACATCCTGGAGGAAGTACCTGGGAGAGCGCAGTGGCTCCCCTTGCCCCCCAGGGCACGCTCCCAGCAGCCTGCAGACCTCTCTCTAGGCCCCGTCTCTTACCAGCTCCCAAGAGCTGCACCTAAGGACTGAACCTTTAGCAGATGGGCCTTTGGAGGACATCCAAGGTCCACCTCTAGCACCCCAAATGTAGTGGTATTTAGTGATTGGGAACTTTAGAAGGTAATTAAGGTTGCATGAGGTCATGAGGTGAGATCCTCATGACGGGGTCAGTGTCCTTGGAAGAACGGACACAAGGGCTTTTATCTCTCTCCACCCACCAACAACACTAAGGGGCCCTTAGGAAGGCACACAGATGGCAGCTGTCACAAGCAGGAAGAGGGCCCTCAGCACAGTGCCAACGCTGGCCCCTTCTCACAGACTTCTGGACTCCAGGACTGGGAGCCTTAGCCTTGTACCGCTCCAGTCACGCAGTCTGACCAACTAAGACACTTTAAGGTCACAACTGTTGTACATTGATCTTCCACTATACCAGAATACAATCCGTCCAAAGTCACTGTGTTCTCGGGGGGACAAAGTCCGGCATCCAGCTAAGGAAGGGAACAGGAGAGACAGGGAGCTTTCCCGTGTTGAGAGCAGTCTCTACTTGGCGTTTGCTGGCTGACTCTTGGATTGGGGAAGGCCAGGTTCTCACACTGAAACAAATTGTTTTTTGTTTTTGTTTTGTTTTGTTTTTTAAAGAGAGGTGGACAGAGAGAGAGAGAGAGAGAATCAATTTTTATTGAGTTTTTCACATGGCTTTTGTTGCTCTGACACTTAGTTGTGTACAAGTGTGCTGGGGTTTGAACCTGTGTACTTGCACATGCTGGGCAAGTGTCATAACTGAGGAGCCACCGCTCCAGCCCCTGAAATAAGTTTTGATGGCTGCACACCCTGTGTGGACCCGGAACCATCACTATGCCCTGTGTGGCCCCGGACCGGCAGGCAACAGGCTGGAAGAAGTGGCTGCTTTCCATTCCATGTCCAACAGCACAAATAAGTTTAGAAAATGAAGTCTGCATGGGTGGACGCAAGCCAGTGGCCCATCCACACAGTGTGGGCCTCACCACATGGGCAGCTGTGACCTCAGAGCCACCAAGTTGTCGCCGTTCACCTGCACATCAGCAGCACCAGCTCTGGCACGCACGTCCTTCCTGCCCTTCCTCCTGGGCGGTCTCCCTGGTCTAAACATGCCTGTATCCTTCCCTGCTGCACCTTTGCCCCACCCAGCACCTCCTCCATGACCAGGCAAACGTGCGCCCAAGTCCTGCAGACGCGGTGTTTGAACCTGCAGATTGAAACCTCCCACATCGTCCCAGACAAACAGTGCTTATGAAAATGTCATTCAATATTGATGCGTTTACTTGGCCAAGAAGACTTCCAGGCACACATAAGAATTCTGAAGAGGATTTCTACAGAGCCTAATATTAACAAGACAAACGAATGAGCAAACACCCCAGTGGTCACCATGACGGGCCCCTGCCAGGTCTGGAGAGCTGCCGGTCGGGGCATAGGTCCTCCACCTCCTCTTGCAGTGAGTGGCATGAGAGGGAAGGGGCCCAGGGCTGCAGATTGGGGTTGGGGCAGGACCTTGGTGGGAATTCTGAATAGATTTCTCCCCTGAAGGGCCTAGGAGACGGTGGCGATGGCTGGTCCCTAGCCTCAGAAGGGCGCCCCTCAGCTTGCCGACAGTGGGAATGCTGGGACTTTTGGGTTTCTCTGGTCTGTTTTTGTCACTCTTTTCCTTACTCAGTTTTGAATGCTGGTGTTCCCACTGTGTCCCTGCTGAGATGCAGTCACAGCAACCACAGCAGGGACATGCTCCTTGCCCTGGTGGCATCAATTTTATGTGCACCAAGAGACAGTGGGAAGCACATACTCCTAAAGACTGCTCCGCTCATCTGAGGAGCAGCCTCCCACGGCTGAGGTCTGGGCAGGGTCCTAAGAGTGTCTGGGAAGGAGAAGAAGGTGGGGACCTCCCATAGCAGCAAGGAAAAGTCACAGGTTTGGTAAAACCGTGTCATCAGACCCTAGGATCGTGTGGGACGGTGGCTGTGATGGACAGGGCTCCTGGAATTAGCTAAATCAGATTTTACTTAGAGGTCTCTGCACTTCTGCCTCCTTCTGTTCCTTCTCTTTCTCCTTCGTGAGCCCTGGAGAATTTTGCAGGTGCACTCGGAGGAGAGTCCTCTGGAGCAGCAGATATGAAGTTAGGGCGCCGGACAGTCCCTCCCCTCCCCTACCCCAGGGAGGCCCTCGGCTCTGCTCCGAGGAGCCACTGCTCAGTGACAGGTGCCCTGGAGGAGCCTTGAGGAGGTAGTAACAGATGTTTCCTAGGAAGGACCCTCAGGCTGAAAAGTTAGGGTCAGGCGAGACTTCCTGTGAGGAATCCCGGAGGGAACTGTTGGTGATAGCAGGGATACACAGAAGAGGTGCTGAGAGCGAGTTTAGATTCCAGGACTGAAGCACAGCTTGGCCTCCATGCCTGCTTGTTCTGCTCAACCAGCAACCGATCACATATGTTCAGAAAAACATCAACTTCTGCGACAGGTTAATCCCTAACCCGTACAATCCGTCATCTGTTTACGCAGCACTTTGTGGTACAGGGCATCGAGGTCATCTGGAGTTGATTTAAAGGGTATAGGAGGTTGAGTTCGGGTAAGTCCACACACGTACCAAACTTTCCCCTGAGCGACGGGCGTTCCTACAGCATGGTGCCTGCAGGGGTCCTGGAACCCATCTCTGCAGACCCTGGGGAAGACATTGGTGGAGCCTGCACCCTCCATCGGGGGTGGAACCGAGGCACAGATGGTGGGGAGCCCCAGGGCAGGAATGTGTGGGCAGCAGACATGGGGAGCCTGTTGATGGGACACCCTGGCCCCAGGGACTGAAAGAAGGGGAGTAGAGCAAGAGGACAACGGGATGTGCTCTGGGACTGGGCTGGTCGCCACCTAGAACCTTCTGCAGTTCTCCAGAAGCTCAGGGGGAGAAGCCCTTCCTGGGAGGGAAAGCTCACTGAATTCTATACCTTCTCCACAGTTGCTGTTCACCAAAGGAGCTGCACAAACACCTGAAGATCCAAGACTACGGGACCCCAGGCCAGCTGGGCTTGGGCAGCTGTCAGCCACAGTGGTCTCTCCACCATGACATCTGAAGTCCAGGTGCTATGGAGAAGCAGTTGCCTGCACTTTCAACACTCAAATGCTGGTTTCCTTCCTAGCCTCAGGGACAGTATCCCAGGTGCCCTTCACCTCCTCTGCCTGTAGGGCTGCAACTCCCATGCCACAGGTCCCCTGGGTATGCCGATGAACCAGCTTCTTCACTGAGCTTCTCAGTGATGGGCGTGGTCACTCTCCATTTCAGGGAAAGGACACAATGGTTTTGCTTCTTGCATGGCAGCCCTTGAGCACATGCACCCTGGAAGCAGGTGACCATTTTATACCTGACTCGAGGGTCTCAGCTCACCTGCAGCCACTGAGCCTCTGGTGCCAGAGTGGATGTGTGAACCAAGGCTTAACTCCCAACTTGGAACCAGTTATCCGAACTCCCAAGAGTGACTCCAGTGTGAAACACACGTGTCGAACACACCGACTTCTCAGATAGGAACGGTTACAATCAGTTAATTAGTTCAACTAAAGCTCCCAAATAAATAATCAAATTTTTATGGGAAAAATAACGAAGATGTTGAGATAATGTAATACACCTCTGAAAGGTCTTAGTTTTAAATTGTTGAGGGAAAGCATTTAGAAAGTAAATGTACTGTGAGAACACAGGTAAATATAGTCAAATGATGAGGCCAATGCTTTGATATTTTTATATCCCAGAATCTGCCGCATCCCACGGTTTGCCAAACGTAGATAGCACTAATGGAAAACAAAGGTTTTGTATTCTGAAGAGATGAAATTCCTAGTATGCTGGAAAAATCAACCATCACCAAGCATCTGAAGATGGCAATTTGCTTTCTTTGGACCTTCCTTGTTCTGTGAGCTCCACAGTTCTTAGAATGATTCAGTCCCATTCATTTGTAGGGCCTTTGGTTTTCTGCATGGAAAAAAACCGGATTGGACAACAGACCTGGCCTCTCCTTCTGAAGCCTTTTCCCAGTGCAAACAGCACCGGGGACCCAGGCCTTAATCCACATCTGCAGGCTGTTTCCAGAAAGAAGAGGGAGTGACATGGGTCTCCTGGCACCTCCTGCGGGCCGGTGCCCTTTCACCCTCCTACTAGCGCACCCTCCTCTCCACCCTGCTTCCCCAAGTGTGAACACCTCCAAAGCTGCTCCAGGCAGTGCCCTGCGACTGACCTGCCACCTAAGTTCTGCTCCTCACCTAAGGTGATGGAGAAATTTATCATCAAAGCAAGACACGAGAGAGTGAAAGAGACACTGGAAACTCCAGAATCCAGGGTCCCCGGACCGAGGACCAGGTTGCAAGCTAGTTCCATGTCAGGGCTTCGCACACCTGGCCCTGGAGTATGCTGCCGCCCCACACCCACATCAAGGAGACACTTAATATTCGTTTATTATCACGGTGCCCTGCACACCGAGCACCACAAGCTAGCAGGGAGCTGCAGCAATGTCCTGCCCGACTGAAGGTGCTAGCAAACAGTGCTCGCAAGGATGGGTTAGTACCCAGCAGCAAGCGGATCATACACATTTAATTTCTTGAGTCCAGGGTAATTTTTCCATCTGTGATGGAAGGTGTGGAAGGAAAGCCTCTCCCTCAACACTCCGTGCCGTTCTCGTCTTAGTATTGATATTAATGCCAACAACATCAGTGATTCGACAATTAGTTCCCCACTTACCTGAGAAGACATGAAAGGGAGAAAGAAAGTATTTTAACCAGATTAGGATGCGACTCTGACAGGTCAGGCTGCTGTCATGTTATAGCCTCCCAACTTTAACATTTTCATGTCTGCCTGGCAGGTTATTAAAATAAATGACGGTGCAAGGGGCTACTGCTCGGCTCTTCCCTAATGGGAGCTGAGGAATTTGCCACCGATGTAAATTGACCGATCTCAGAGACTGAAAGGATTTCGCAAAGTGGACAATTAGGATCATTTCTGCACAGCTGAGTGAAATATTCCTTGTTATTTTAATAATTCAGGCCCAGGGTAATTTTCGGAGGCTGAGTTTGTCAAGATAATGTGCCGTGTGCTTGTCTGCTTGTCATTTTTAACACGATCTCACATGTTACAGGTGCAGTCTAGCTTACAAAACAGGGGAATCATTCAGCGGAGAATTTGCATACGGAACACACCGCAGAGGGGGAGAGGGGAGATTGACAGGAGCCCCCGTGTGGACCCCTCACGACGGGGCAGAAGCTGGATGGATGAAGCCTGGATGGCTGACGGGTGCGGCCGAGCTTTGTTGATGCCATCGCCAAGCGTCCTTGGACCAAATGCATATGCAAGAGCGGACCTCGGCCAGCACGTTCGCCCCGCATGACTTGCACCGTTCCGGTAGAGAATCGTGCAAAGGTGAGCTACTCCCTGGTGGAGTGTGCAAACACTCACTCTTCATGGGGTTCTATCACAGACTGATGCTATGGTATCTTTAAGTTTCGATAGCAAGATGCATTTAGAGAGTTATACATGTGCTTAATATGAAGGAAAAACCCGAGAGTGCATTTTTTATAAGCTTTTTTGGTTAGACTTTGTGGTCTCAGTAGATTAAAACCTCACTCACGATTACACGATTACATGACCCATCCTGTCCACGGGTCCAGCAGGTGATGGAAACAGTCACATCGAATTGAAGTCACCAAGTTATTACAATCAGACCCTCACTGAAGGTCCACCTCTGCCCGGGGTCTGCTTGGACAGGTCACTGGGGAATGGGCGACCAAGGTGAAGAATCCGCAGCCTGTCATCTTCCCAGGGCTTCGAAACAGCCTCACTGGGCCAGCTCCCCTCCATCCGGTTTATTTTCACACTTCCATGCAAGAATTTTTTCAAAGGTAAAATTTATTGTAAATCCATCATCATCAACAAAAATATCAAAAATATTGCTTTAGAAAGAGATGACTTTTTAATCTTGTAAGCTAACGTAGAGATGAAACACACAACCAGCCTTATCGGATGAATATTCTTTACATAAACTCTTTCATCATAGTAACATGGCTGTGTACCTACCTGAGTGAAATTATTAATGATAGAGCAAGGTACACAGAAATATGATGTAAAAATGTCACAAGGTGAACAGGTCCAAAACACGTGGGTCAGGGCAAATCAAGTCTTACACTTAAAATCCAAAACTGCCATGTTTCAAAGTGGTTTCAGCAGCAGACCTTGAACTGCGTTGGTTGAAGGTTACTTTTCCCCGGGTCAAGTCTCCTTTTAGCCTGGACCAGTGCTGAACCCTTGGCTGTGCGTTCATCTGCACCCAGCTCCAGGGCGTGTGTGTCAGAATGAGAGGTGCAGGTCTCAGGAGGGAAGAACGACTTCCCTGGGGCTCAGCACCCACCACAGGCCAGCCGAGGAGCCCAGAGGACAGGAGCCATGGTTCCCCTCTGACTTTTCATTACCTCCAGAGAGACTTTTCTTACCCCGTGAGAGGGAAGTTCAGGAGGCTCTTTTGGAATCCTGGGCCAAAGAGAATTAATTATAAAACGGAACCTGGAAAAGCAGCTAAACTAGGCCGCAGAGAGCACCCCAGCCTGACACAGCCCCAAAGTGTCAGACCAGGCTGGTGCTCAGCATTTCACCGGCAGACATGTCATTTCCATGTGGCAGGGTGACAGCACTAACTCAGTGAACCAGCTTAACAAAGTTGTGATTGCTTTCCCACAGAACCCGGGCAGGTGGAGCAGATGCCCCAGGCAATTGCTCTCAAACACGGCTTTAGCAACCTGGTCCTGCCCTGTGTCTTGCTCATATCATTCTCTTCTGGCAGAGAGGTGAGAATCTCATTCACTACTAGAAGCCAGACCTAAAGAGGGACTAACCACTTCCATCCACAGCCCATTGGCGGAATCATCTCAGGCCCCATGGGATAGACAGGGACACAGGGAATAGAGTGGCTACATCACCTGGAAGTTAATGAACCTCTAGCTAGCCACTGTCACTTGAATGATGAGCAACAGAACAAGGAGACTTTCTGAGGGCAGGTTGGAAACTGCTGGGTAGACCAAGCAAAAGCTTCAAAAGGATGCGTGATCACAGAGAAGCAGCTGGTGGGCTCCTGAGACCTCAGCAGACACTCTAAGGATGAGTGCCCCGTGGATCATTTGGCAGCATGTGTAAGAAATGGCTTTGGAATCTTTTTCTCTGAACTATCTTCCAGTTGGTTTTGTTTTTTGTGTTTTTTTTTTCACTAGAGTCAAACTCCTACATTATTCTTTTTGGAGGTTCTCGGTTCCACAGTTTCCTCTCACTTGTTCTCTGGTGGTAGGTGGCTCTCGTACCAGGTGCTCTCACGCCATTGGGTCTACCTCAGCGCGTAGCTTGGGGTGACAGCTGTAGGTGAATTCATGCTCAATGTCAGAGCACTGCAGTAGACATCAGGGAGTGGTCGACAAGCAGGTGAGAGGGAATCACCCGCGATTCGAAAGTTCTGCGTGGATGCCTGCAGGAACTCCAAATGAAAATTTGAGACTCAGCTTCAAACTTAGTCAACCGTTCCATAGGGGATCTATGGAACCAAAAGTGCTTTCAGGTTGAAGATCACACGAGCAGGTCTTGTGGCTACTTGCATGAGGATGTACCCCGCAAATAACAGATTCCCGCTAGTAAAGTTTCCCCCTCTTTACTTGATCCAGAAATCCAAATATCACTTCTGATCTGAAAATCCTGCCAATTCCAGAAGACCTAGGAAGCTGCTCTGACCTTCTAGGGGAAAGAAGAGAGTAAAAGCCACCCCAGGATCCCAGCGCACCTTCGACCCGGCGGGGTCTTCTGGTGGCAGAACGCTTTGCTTCTGATAGTCTACCTGCAGAGAAGGACTGAGAGCAAGAGTGCATCACATGGATAAGACCTCTTCGGGGACGCAGACCTACACCGGCAGAGGTGTCACTCACTTGCCGTCCCCCGGGTCCGCCTGCCTCTTCAACTGGTCCTCTCCAAAGCCTGGACGGCTGAAAGCGCTCAAGATAAGGCACATGAGGACACATTTCTTGTCTTCCCGCATCGCTGCAGTGAGCTCCAAGGCTTGCAAACTCACAGACGCTGTGGAGCTAACACTTCAACTCGTCTGCAGGCATCTTAGATCAGAACCTAAGGACAGACCTTCACTAGCGCACTTGAAGTCCCCAGGACTTTGCAAGCTCAAGGTGAATTTTTAAGATCTATGTGCCCAGCACGCAGGCAGACAGGTTTCCCCTCACGTGCTACTTACAGAAAAGCAGAACAAACAAGAGGGGTTAGAGAGGGTCCATGTCACCCAGTGTCCTCCCCTGGTGGGAGGGTGTGGCCCCCTGGAGAAGGTAGGGGTCTTGTTCTCAAGGCGAACACTCCTCAGAATACAATTTAGTCAGAATGGCTTTCCACTCTCCAGTGGAAAGATTTGCTCAGTCACCGCTCAAGCTAAAAGACCGAGTGGCCGATTCGTCTTCTCTACCAACACGGTTGCTAACTACTGTGCCATTTAAATCCACAATTAGCTGAAATGGCACCTGAAATTTTGGTGGCCTATCTCAAGTCTCATGGACTGCATGTCTCATTGAGACTCAGTCCTTTAGGTCTAACCACGCCTCATCCCTCTGGTCCTCCCAGAGCACCCACAGCACCAGCCAGCAGCCTGTCAGCCACTTTCCCTGCTGTGGCTGCTTGGAGGCACTCGATGGACACCCTCAAGGCCACAGCAGAGACTTCAAATGAAATGACAGCCTCTGATGCTCTGATAAGTTAGGTGACTTTTGTGTTCAACATGTAATTCAGAGTTTTCCCTCTTAACTCTTAACCTCTTAAAATCACTGGCAGCTCTAGCTCACATATTCTTTTTTGTGTGTGTACAAAACTACTAAGTGAGTCATCCCAATTGTGTGAAAATATAAAATAAAGCGTGTCTCTGCTCCAGCTGTTTACCTGCACAGTTACAACTTGCCCAAGGAGAGAATCTGGGCTCGAGAACAGAGGTTGCTTTGCAAAGGAGCTGGCCTTTGCCTGAGCTGGAAGAGCAGGTGGGGTTCAGAGAGGAAGCGGTGGAGTGGAGTGGAGGTGAGAACCACTGGCTGTGAGCGGGGACGTGCAACTTGACTGGGGAGCAGTGGGTGGCGTTTATGGGAACACTGGTTGGGAAATGACCCTGAAAAGCCTTCATGACCGGGATCAGGGATTAGAATGATCTAGTAGTCTGTAAGATACCATCCCATGTTTATTTTTTCCAAATCCTTTCTATCCACAGGTGGTTGAATCATAGGTTCCTAACCCACAGATCGAGCTGGCAGTACTGCTTTTCCCCATTTTATTAGAGTTGTCAATGCATTACTGTGTTTGTGAATTAGGCACATCAATGTGTCAATGACTATAACAAAATAAAACAAAACTATAATAAAAACTACAATATAGTGTCATGAGAGTTATTTAAACTTACGAACTGTTTCTTGAATTTTCCATGATCGTTTCAGGTTGAGGTTGACTTCAGGCCACTGAAGCCCTGGAAAGTGAAGCCTTGACAGCCTCGAACAGGAGGAAGGGGCTGCTCTGTACCACTCTGCACCTGAGTTCCCCACTCCCCTTCCCAGAAGCACCCAGGGCATCATTTGTGTATGTACGGTATTTGCACGTTCACAAATCTGTTTCCTTTCCGTTTTCCGTAATCAGATACCACATGCTGCCCACTGCTCTGCACTCCAGTGCTTTCCATGAACAGTGGAGACCTTGAACCAATCCATATGCGACATGAAGAGTGTGTTAAACTCCTTCTATGGCTGGGCTTGAAGGTACTTCCAATTTTTTTTTCTTAATGACTGCATGAGTATTCCTTAGCTTCTGGGGGGTAAAGAGTAAGCTACGTTATTGATTCCCCCTAGATCTTTCCCTATCATCCTTCCCTCTCTCCTACTTCTCTCCCTCCTCTTGCCCTCCGCCCCCCACATATCTATAGATCCCCTAGATTATGTGTCGCTTCGACTTTGGTGAGTCTGGTACATGAGCTTGAGCTTTTCCCCAAGCCTGGGTTTTGCTCTAGCCTCCACAGATGAGGAAAAACATTCGACCCTTGAGTCTCTGGCCCAGAAAACATGGAATGATGTGTCTCAAAAGAGAAGCTCAGGGGCTGGAGCAGTGACTCCGCAGTTACAGTGCTTGCCTGGCTTGTGCAAGGACAAGGGTTCAAACCCCAGCAGCAAGTACACAACCAAGTGTCAGAATAAGGAAAGCCACGTGAGAAAGTAATTGAAATTGATTCTCTCTCTCCCTCTCGCTTTAAAAACATAAAATGAAAAAGAAGCTCACCAAGACACATCATTCCATGTTTTTTTTGAAACAGAAAAATATAATTTTGGGCACATTTTGGAAATTTCTTGCTTAAAATTCGCGTGGCCTATGCGGAGGGAAGGAGGGGTTTGGGCGATGTGGAAGCAGTGGTCTTATCCGTACCACTGTCGTTGCTCACATTTATGAACCCTGGCTTTCCACCAGCTGGGGAATGATGGTGTGGAATGGTGGATCGACCAGGGACAAGCATCCAGCTGGCAGCTGGAGTGAAGAGCTGGAGTGCAGGGCAGTCCACAGGGGGAGGTGGCAGTGCTCTGGAGTGGTGCCTGCCCCACTGACCTGAGCCTTCCCAAATCCTTCCCAGCACAGCGCTTCGTGGCAGGCTTTCATTCTCCTCATCAGATATTTTATGTCTAAGACACAGGGTAGAGAAAGGAAAAAAGGTGCAGGGAGCCAGAAGAGATGATTGGGTCCACCGCTGAATGCACACGTGAAGCAGGGCAGGCAGGGTTTCAGCTCACGAGGCTGCAATGCTCCTTCCCGGCTCAGACCGCGGGCTCACCTTGCTCCCTGCCCGTCTGTCCATCTGTGCACAAGGGGAAGCCTTTTCTTTTCTTTTCTTTTTAAGAGAGAGGTACAGTGAGAGAGAGAGAAAGAGAGGGAGAGAGAGAGAGAGAGAGAGAATCAATTTTATTTTATTTTTCACTTTCATTGCTCTGACACTCCGCTGTGTACGTGGTGCTGGGGTTCAAATCTGCGTACTTGTGCATGCCAGGCAAGCGCCATAACCGCTGAGCCTCCGCACCAGCCCGGGAAGCCTTTTCTTGCTCATTCAGAGAGAAGGCAGTCAGGAAACCAAGGCCTTTCATAACAGCACAAGAATGAAGCCTGGATTGACCACGGCTGTGCTCTCAAGAGCCCTGTCCACTGCTGAGCATGAATCTGAGAGCCAGCATCCCAGCTCCCCCCGAACATGGTGGTAGCACCCTCGGAATGAGGAGTCAGTACCCGATATTCTGCCTAAACATTGACCCCAGGTGCCCCGCAGGTGGCTGCTGGTTGGCAGGTAGCTCACCTGGTTTCCACATCCACGGACCCCACACTTGAGTGCTGATCTGGAGTCAGCAACACAGGCTCAGAACATCGTGACATCAGAGGACAGGGCAAGGAAAAATGTGAAACACTGACAGGGGCTTCTTCATAGCTTGCTACCAGGGGAAAGATCAACGGATCCATCAAAACCTCAGAATACGAATGTCTCAGAAACATCACTGTTCCTGTGGAAATCCCGATGTGCCGGCTGTTCGGAAGGTCTCCGTGTCTGAACAGCCCCCCAGCTAATCTGACACTGATGGGAAACTCACTGTTTACAGGAAAACACCGACCTTTCCTGGGGACCCAGAGGGCTGTGTCGTGTGGCCAACCTGTGCACACCTGGTAGCCAGGGAAGAGGAGCCCGTTGAGTGCTTCATGCAAAGCGGCTCTAAGACAGAGAGCAGGTTTCAGGCTGGGTGATGCAGTGCTGGGGCTGCATAAGCAGAGAGGAAGTCAGAAGAGGCCTGGGCCACCCCTGCACCCATGAGGCTCAGCTCCACTTCCTTGTCCCCAGCTGCTGAGCCCCAGGCGGTGGTGTGTCCATTGTGTGAGTGATATCACATGGGCAAGGGGCAAGAGAGGCTGTCATACTGAAGATGAGCGATAGCCAGGTGCTCTAGAGGCTGGAGATTCGGGAAGGTGCCCCGGAACGGCATCTCAGAGTCCACTGCAGTGGGCAGGGGGACGCAGGAGAGCCACTGCTCAGTAGAACTTCCTGCATAAGTCATCCTCTACTAAAGAGAGCAGCCAGGCATGTTCAGCCTTCGTGGTGCCTGGAGGCTGTGCCTCCTAGCCTGCATTGTTGATGTAAGGTATAGATAACACTGGTGACACACAAAGTCAAGAGCACGGAGGGGAGCAGAGAGACCTCTAGGAGGACAGGCTGCACTCCCAGCGCCAGGCTGCGGGGGTCACAGACTCAGCAGAGGCCGTGATTCAGAGCAGGAGTGCAAAAGGTACAGGGAGGCATTCGGGGCTGGCCCCAGGGCGAGAGCCACCACACATGACCCTGAGACTCCAGCGGAGCTGCGGCACCACGACAGGGAACCACCTAGTCCCAAGAGCTCTAGTGTGTTACTGGGCTCAGGTTGTGGTGAAACACCTGACCACAGGGAAGCAAGGGAGCAAGAACCCTGAATGTCCCTGACAAAGTAGGGTGCCAATGAGCCCTAACAGCTCACAGAGTCATCTGGCAACCACAGTGATCATGGAAAGATGGAACAGCATGACCAGGACCAAGCCAGGCAGGACCAGAAGCAGGAGGGAGGGGAAGACCAGCTAGCCACCACCATGGTCACAGTACCCCTCCCCCAGTTCTCACCTTTCACTTCTGGGTGGCCCAGATGTCCAGCCAGGTAGGTAAAGTCAGGACATCACCAAAGTTGAGAGTTAGTAGTTTCCACAACACAACAATTTTGATAGTTGTTCATGAAAGAGTAGAGGAAGAAAAGCTTCCGGATGGGCAGACTGTGGGCTGTGCACCCAGCCATTGCTTGGTTTGAAAGAACTGCTCCAAAGTGAGAATAGACTCAATTTCTGGACAGTGGCCAGTAGTACAGAGAGGTGGACGAGGCTGGATTGCAATCTTATAAAAAAAGAGCTTGATTACGGAAAACGGCAAATACCCTCATTTACATAGGAACAGGTGTGAGTGTGACTTCTCTTGTGTCCTCACCCAAAGCCCCCGAAGGCCTCCGCTGTGTGAGAGGCACTGACCACCAGAGACGGTTGACGGACCTGGCTGGCACCAACCCGCCATCACCGTTGGCCACAATACACACACAACAGCCACAAGGGTGACTGCTGAGTCCCCATTACAGCACTGTTCCTTGAGGGGTCAGCCAGCCTCTGCAAGGTATGGCAAATGGACCACAGTGCACCTTTGGACTGGCCAGAGGTCTGTCCCCATGGAGGCCACCACCTCTTCTGGGAGTGAATGTGCCCTCCTGCCAGCAGGGCACCATCTGGCACAACCCCTAGGGAGGATGTGGAGACCCCAGTGCAGAAGCTCTCCAGGGACCCCCGTGCCAGCAGGGGAGATTCTGAAGAGGGCCCTGGACCACAGATGAGCGTCCTTCTGCACACCGCGCCCCTGGGGTTACTGGCCATGTGGGCTTGTGTTCTGCTTGTCTGCCTTGGGACAGCTCTCGTACTGTACAGAGTATCCACAGGGCACTCTCAGGGACTGAGGAGGTGATCACCGTCACCAAGAGGAGAATCACAGTCCGTTACCCTTCATGACTGAGAAAACTGCATTTGCTTCTGAGTCTATGGGAGGAGACGGAGTGCAGTACCAAAGTGTCCTCCAGGTCACACCTGCACACACGAGGTCACCGGGAGGGGTGCTCCGGGCCCAGCCCTGAGTTTAGATTTATAATCTGAGTTGAGTACCAATGACTGGAATTTGTTTTGCATTCCCAGGTGCTGCATGGTCTGAAAGATGACGGGACATTTGCTGGGCTCACAGGGTCCCTCCTTACCTAGCGTTGCCCCTAAAGCATTAGGTTCATCCCTGGGTGTCCGTGTGTCCCCAGCCATACAGCTCAGGCCCCTGCTCAAGGAAGGTCCGTCTAGCACAGACAGCTGAAGCTCTCAGTCCCGTCAGCTAATCCCTCCCAGCGACATGAGATCTAAAAGACAGGACCGGAAAGAGAGTGAAACAGCTCCAGTGATACCCGGAGTTCTGGCAAAATATCGAACCTCCAGCAGCAGAGACACCCAGAACAGACCTGGCCCTCTGCAAGTCTGGATCACTGTGTTGAACAGAATCGGTCAAAAGTGGAATGCGGCTTACCGTTGGAGAGAAGCACTTCGAGTTTCACTAGCAGGAGCAGAACTGAGACAGTTCAACACAGCTCAGGAGAAGCAGCCGGGATAAGGAGGCAGCGACTCCTTCCTGCAACCCTCAGTGAAGAGGAGGGCACAGCAGCTGGGGCACTGTCCTGCAGGGCCTGCAGGCCCAGGACACAGGGCTGACGTGTCCCAGCTGCCACTGGGCAAGATCCCTCCAGCTAATGTGGCCCAGTGGCCCTGAGCTAGCAGTTTCCTGGGACACAGGTCTCCCGTTGCTGAAACCTGTAGGAAGCACAGGTAAAGTGGAAGGGCCACTGGCTGTCCTCGTGGTGAAGGCGTTCACGTGACTTCTAGGGAGAAAAGCTGCATGCCCACCCGTTAATTCCCTTCCCCTCCCTGCTGAAGGCGTGAAAATCAAGACAACACAGTGAGCAGCAACACTTCCCAGGACCAAGCCTTTCACGCAATAGGATCTTCCCGGCCCCATCTCTGCCCTGCACCCGGGCATTTCGCTGTGATGTGGGGTCAGTAACACAAAACACAGTGACCCCACTCCTTCGTTTTTGAATTCTTTTTTTTCTTATTTTTTACCGGTGCATTACAGTTGTACATAATTACGGGATGCGTTGTCACGTATTTCTAGATGCACACAGTACAGCAATACAACCTGATCAACATCCCCCCTCAGCAACCCCTACCTTTCTCCTTCCGTTCCACGATCCCTTGCCTTTCTTTCTGGGTCCTATATTTTTCCTAAAATACCCAAGCACAGTGGCATAATTCTTATATCATGAAGAACATTTTTATATACGTGACTATAGAAAATACAGTGGTATAAATGCTCGGAGTGTACCTTGCTTTAACTCAGTTCCAACATCTCCCGTTCTCCCTTCCTATCATTCCTTGTTGTTTTTTGATATATTTGACAATAGGATTAGCATTCACGTTTTGTGCAGGCATGCAGCATACCTTATTTAAGTATCTTATGCAGCATCTTGCAACTGCATCTCTAGATATCGACATATTGCATTTTTGTTACAATCCCCTGCTCTCTATTTTCCTGTTTTTAAATTTTTATTGAGTCGAGCGGTGGGACAATCTCAGATGCGTATGAAGTGACAATATATGGTAACATTTGGTCTTGATTCTTCTAAATCACACTCCTTCCTTCGATCCTTCCTTTCTTCACACCTTTTAACCTGTATCAGTTGTAGCTTGGGACAACTCAGTCACCCCTAGCTTGATTATCAAACACCCATGTTCCTAATGAGCTGCCGTCTACCTGCCAGAGAACTACAACCCCAAAGGGAGGGGTCCTTCAGCAGCTTCTGTTCCTCGTTGAAAGCCACTGGAGGACAGAGGCATTTGGGGATAACGGTGCTCCCCTAGGCCCTGGCCGCAGAGCTTCGCCTGAGGAGAGCTTCCCCAGGGACTGCTGCGTGACACCTGTGGCTGCCCCTGCTCTGCTCCCAAGTCCTCAGCCCAGTCGGCTCCATGGCAGGCTGGCTGCACGATCTGTGTGGCCAGTGCACAATGCAAACAGGAGGCCTCTTGTTCCAACAGGACAAGGACATCGTATTGCGTGCTGATGTGATACGGAGAGCAGTGAAGCCGGAAAAGAGGAAACTGAAAGTCAGATTTGTGCCATAGAAACAGCACAAGGAACATCGCCGCTCTTCCTGTGCCGTTCTGATGAACGAGGACGTGGCCTGGCTTGCTTTCTGCATCGGAAGTCAGCCGACCTCCCATCATCCCCCCTGAGGACAGCTTGACCTGTGCTGGGAGACAGAACCGTGAGGCCGCAATGAAGGTCAGGCGCATGCATGACTAATCGCCCACAGGACGCCCACCTTCCACCCACCTTGCCCTCAGGTCACGGTCTTGAGACTGTGGCTGGGAGCCCTGAGCCAAGTGCAGTGTCCGTCTAGTGTGGACCCCTGTGCGACTGCCCTGAAGTGGGCCCAGCCTTCGAGCACGTGATTCCATTCCTTGCTCTCTTGACCTCTCAGCTTGCAGACATGGACACCACTCTGTTATAAACACAACATGAAAAAACGCCACTTCTATTTGTCTGTGCTGTGTATCTCTCACCTGTGAACAGTGAGTAACCATAGAGTTGACCTCGCGTTCATGCCTTTGAGCCTCTTATTTATTCTTCATACTCACACAATCTATAGCTGTCTGTGTTCCGTACAGAATCTGTGATCTATGAAACCAGGAGTGAACACTCATTACGAAAGCCAGCTAAACCCTGTTTCCTAATTTATTCATCCATGTCCCTATTTACTGTTCACACCGGCATTGAGCCCCTGCTAGGTGCTATCTGGCAGACATATACATATTCTGCCCTTACTTTTAGATGGAATACAGATGTGATGGCACATGCTCATGCAGCCATCTTAGCATGTGAGGTTGTGTGCTAATGAGGACAGCAGAAAGAAGGCAAGGAATGGGATCCCTGATGACTACACAGCTCTGAAGTGGAGCTCCACTGGCTCTGCACCGTGGGACTGGGGAGGAAGGAGCTGTCAACCAAAGGATCACACAAGTAAACATATGCAGCCATTGGAGTACATGCTGCAGGGCTTGATTGCATGGGCTTATCTGAGGTCCCAGAGGGGTGAATGACCTGAAAAGGAAGAAGGGCCTGTGAACCTACAGTAAACTCTACGCAGCTGCCAAATGATGCTGGGCAATCAGGATGTTTCAGAATGAAGCAACACATCAGACGCTGCCTGGAAGAGGAGCCAAGCAGGAAGGGTCGCTGAAGGGGGCTGGTAAGCGCCACTCTGCCTTGTCCCTGCTGGAGCTTCTGTCCAGCTCAGGAGCAATGAGATGCTCTGGAAGGCCTGCAAGCAGCAGAGAGGATCAGACGTGGGCCTTCAGTAGACGGTCAGACTGCTTTGGGCACACATGACGCCTTCCGTAAAATGCTCAACATGGAGCTGAGGAAACAATTGTTAGTCTCAGAGACTTAAGAAAATATGAAGACACCAAAATCAGGCAGTGCTAGCAGAGGAAAAGGACCTACAGGGAACCAGAGGCTCTTTGAGAAGCCGGGAGTCCTACTGCGACTTCCTGTGTACCCCAAAAGCCCAGGCAGGTGCGGGTTCAAGAGCAACTCTGTTCCTCCGCTTCCTCCTCCAGCTCATCTCTGCCCGATGAAAGGCTGAACTGCACGTGAAGCTACGCGGATGAATCTTTCTGGTCTTGACTGCCACCCTCCCTCCAGGGCACACATGCTGGTGGCTTTCCTGACTGCTCAGGAGCAGAACAGCAGCCCATCTCTGCTTGTGGCCCACAGGACAAAGCCACGAGTGCATCCATCCCAAACTCAGATGCCCAAGATTTCCAAGCCCATTCTTCCTTGTCTGCCGATGCCCGTGGACAGCCCCTGTCTCTCATGCCCCTACGTCTGTGCAGAAAGCTCTTGTTCCATCAGTGGCACCATGAACCCCGGCCGTACCCCTCAGTCTCCTCTTCTCCAGTGGGCAGCAGCTGTCCTGAGGACACAGTGTCCGCCCCTCACCTGGCACGGACACTAGAAAGGTCCCTGAGGACATGACCTTTCCTCCCAAGCTGGCCTTCTTGTCCCGCTATCCCATACCAGCAGTGGCCATACCTATGGGGCACTGCTGCCAACCGCCACGTCCCTCTAGAATGCATCTTGATGAGAATGCTTTCTCCTAGAAGGTTCTGTGAGAAGGCAGTTACAGCAGACTGCACATCTCCGCTACCATGCACCTGCCTCTGGAGAGCGAGACACCTAGGTGTCCAGGGGAGTCTTGGGCCCAGAGCTGGAACGCAGGGTGGGGTCTCACGTTGTGCAGGGATCAAGGAACTCATGCACTGCCCATTCTGCAAATTGCGGATGAGCCCTTTATATGACTTTATTTTTCTTTTTATTTATATTGACTTGTGTTGTATTTTTTTAATTAGTTGAATACGGACTTACAATTGAAGGGGAATCATTATCAAACAATCAAGAACAAATTAGCCAAGGCTGATGCCATGTCATGGTTCCCCCCCTTGGGTTCCCCATGGTTCAGTGTTTCCCCCAAAGAACCCCTGTGTTAAATGGGCTTCTCGTGGAGGCTGGAGATCTCCTTCTGAGCTGATCTTTCTTATTCTCTCAAAAGCTGTTTGCTGCTGACCCAATGGAAGTAAGTCTTATCTGCAGTAGAGACTGAGTCTTAGGAGTTTCAGGTGTCCCACGTGCAGAGCACAGGGGCGGGCATGCCCGGACTAACGAGTGAGGTGTGCTTTTGTGTAGACGGCGATTGAGTTGTGAGTGTCGTGCAGCAGGTGCTCCATGTGAGCCAAGGTGCAGCGCAGCTGGTTTTGAGTGGAAATGGCTCATTCCACAGTAGCTGCAGGGACGGAAGTGGAAGAGGGAAGGTAGGAGGGGAGTGCAGAGGGGAAGCGAGGGGGCTTTCTGCTGCTCCTCTGCATTCACCCTCCTCCTGGGAGAGCCCTTGCCCTGGGCTTCTGCCTCCTGAACTGGGCACCTGCCGAGCCAATACCTGATGCCTGGCGCTGCTTCCCCAGAGGCTGCGTGGTGGATCTGTGTTCCCTCCGTGCCAGGCCAGTGTATAGGACAGACATGACGAATACTCCAGCTTGCAGTTCTGTGCCGATCTTAAATCTGTTGACAGGTTCTTCAGGGTCCTGAGGTGGGAACCGTGTTCCTTGCCTTGCCTGTACTGAGTAAGGACTTCTAGACACCCACATGAGTTACAGCCAGTGCAGGCAGGGCGGTGGCCCTCAGGAAAAGCGGCTGAGGTGGCTTTGTGTGTCCTGCAAGGACGGGAACGCTGAAGGCAGCCACCAGCGGGAAGACGTTTCTCAGGAACACAGCCGTTTCCTCATCTGCTTCCCCTCTTTCTAGAGCCCACTGTGTAGACTTGGGTTTGCCATGGAGACCCTTAGCCCAACAGGGCTGTACGTGACTGCTCCATCTGCCTACCAGACACCAGTGCTCAGGACACCTCTGAAGTCAAGGATTTGGAGTCAGGGTGGGAACTCGGGACCAGCAGAGGCTGCCTCGGTTGGTCTCCGTGAGCCTCTGGCGTGTCCCACCTCTTCTGCGATGGGAGGAAACTGTCCCCACATGGAGGACAGAGGCGGAGAAAGTTTCTGGTGTGCTTCCCACATTCTCCAACGCCTTGTGTGACCTGATGCCTCCCACCAGGTTAACTCGTGCTGGAGGTGACCCAGGACACCAAATGACACTTGTGCCGCAGTGGGATGGGCACAGCTTTCTCCTCTTCCAGGGCCTGGCCCCTGGGTGCATCACCCAAGTTGAGAGGTGAAAGGTTGACCAGCTTTCAACGCTCCTCTTGTCGTGAGCATGGAGAGTTCCTTGGCTCTGCTAATGTCCCTGCCTTCCAGTAGCATTTCACACGGCTGGAGATGGCCAGCATGCGCCGTGCCCACCTGGTGTGTCCTTGCCTATAGCTGTGTGAGGGCGTCCCCTCGCTACGCACCTTCAGGAGATACTGTGATAGCATAAAAATGCCTGCTAGCAATCTGAGAAAGCAAGAAAAGAAAAACATACGCACACATTCACGTATTGGATACTTGCTCACAATACTGAGGGCCCCAAAGTTGGAAGAATTAGCAACTTTTAACAATTCCGATTGATTCAAAGAAAAAAAAATGTTCCATCATCAGTTTTCCTCATCCTTTCCACATTCTTCCTTATATTCTCCCGATGTCCCATGTCACCAGTGTGCCCAAACCCTGTGTGTAAGTCCATTTGGATAGAAACGAGCATTCTGACTACCTGTGTTCTACAAAATTGCAGGCGGGTGGGAGCCTAGCAATTAATACTGCTTTTTCTCCGTGGTGGTTTGAATAGTGCCAATTTAACGCTGCCTAAGCGGATTACCTAATTGCTTGTGTGTGCTGGCTGCAGAGACCGCCTGACACGAATGCAGGCTTGTGCTGTGTTCCTGCCGCAGTAGAATATTCAATTATTTGTTCCGACTCGTGTAATTCCCTGTATTCCAAGCTTGTTAATGGCATTACAGAGCTGAAATAAAGTGATTACTCTTAATGAGTATTTATCCAGGAGGCGAGGCAAGTCCCGCACCCTCCAGCTGACAGTGGGCGATTATGGTTTTGCACCGGTGTCCTCTCCCCTGCCACCCACAGTCTCCTCTCCCACCCCTGGCCTGTCCTGTCAGGGAGGCAGCACTGCGTGGCGGTGCCCTGTGAAATACTGTCAGATGAGAGGGGAAAATAAAAAGTCTTTAAAAGGCAGGAGAGGCAGACCTGCAAGCTCGTCGGGCAGAGCGCTGGCTAATGACCGCCGCTCCCACCGGCTGGCGCTGATGACAGCTGGGACTAAATGATAATGGCATGCCTGCTGTTGAGGTTGCGCACTGACGTTATTTCTCTTGACATGGTTCTGGAGAAGGCCTAATTTTTTTGACATTTGACCATGCAAATTTGAGTCCTGATACATTATTCTGCATTTACATCCTCCCAGAGCTGCTGTTTAAAATGTGCTACAAGCTCCAGGAGTTCAGCTAATAAAGGCCACGGAGTGAAAGGGAGTTAAGTGTGAATGCGAGAGGAGGCCTAGGTGAAGGGCCGGCTTGTACAGCT
This sequence comes from Aplodontia rufa, assembly GCA_004027875.1. Taxonomy (NCBI): domain Eukaryota; kingdom Metazoa; phylum Chordata; class Mammalia; order Rodentia; family Aplodontiidae; genus Aplodontia; species Aplodontia rufa. The sequence continues at coordinate 49,371 of PVKS010007457.1, read as the reverse complement.
CAAGGATGACCTTCTGGAGACGGGCGAGGGGGCGTCCTCCAAGGCGAATGGTGGAGTGCGCAGTGCTGCGCTCTGGGAGAACAGTCTTGCGGTGTTCAAGTGTGCAGCCAGGGCAGAGAGGAAAGGGACCCCGTTGCATTTAACATGGAGTGTTTCAGCTCAGCTCACCGGATCGGGCATTATTATCCCGACTCAAGGTGGATTTGGCTCCACACTCTGAACCAGTGATTTTGCAGGAAGCGCTCCTGATGAGAGACAAAGTCCCTGAACTCCTAAGCACCTGCACCTTCTCAAACCTCTGCTCCTTGGTTCCGAGAAAACCCATCTCAATTACAGACCTATGTGGTTCAGATCAAGGCAAACTTCATCCTATACCTTAGCTCCAGATAAAAATGTGAACGCAACAATAAAATGAAAGCCATTTAATAATACTCAGCGTTGACAGTAGCTATGGTGAATCGACTTTAAAACTGCTGAAAATAGATACCTAATGTTAACATGTTTTTAAAGAGAGAGGGACAGTGAGAGAGAGAGAAAGAGAGAGAGAGAGAGAATCAACTTTCTTTAGTTTTCCATGTGGCCCTCATTGCTCTGACACTTTGTTGTGTACGTGGTGCAGGGGTTTGAACACGTCCTCGCGCATGCCAGGCAAGCACTGTGACCATGGAGCCATCACTCCAGCCCCTATTGTTAACACTTTTAAAAGATGAATATTCACAGAGTTGTTACGCATGTCAACATTAATATAGTTTTATTGAAATGCCTATATTTAAATTTTACCATGTTAACAAAAAGGAGAAAGAAATGACTTATAATTTTCGTATTTATATTTTCATTTGCTTATTCAGTTCACTAAATTGGTATTTCATTAAACATTTGTAAATGTTTTCTTGTATAAAGGCTATCATTTAGTGATGTGGATTAATATTATTTGTCAAAGATAAGTAGTTGGACTTTAGTTTGGGTAAATATTAGGAATATCACAGAAAACCTCTTTGAAATCACTGAGCACCAACATTAGTCTCCTTCTCTTCCTTCCTGCCTGCCTTTTCCCCTTCCGTCTCTTCCTCCTTCCCTCCCTCCCTGCCTGCTTGCCTGCTTTCCTTCCTTCCTTCCTTCCTTCTTTCCCCTCCTTCTTTTGATCCATTTTGATCATCCACTTTATTTTTCTGTCCACCTACGTACGAATCCCCACCATTTGTCTATCGATCGTTCATCATCTCTGTCACAGAGAGTTGACAGAAATAAGACAGACAAGGCGTCTGAATTTAAGAATCTTGCAGTAGGGCGTGATTTGGTGAATACTGTAAGACATGAAAGATACTTTGCTTTTAAAAACTCTGAACCCTAGAGGTTAAGTCACTTGCTAAAGTTCAAGGTAGAAAACAGCACTGCTGATTTGCTTTTACCCAGGGTCCTTTTCCTCGGACATTTCAAGAATGCGCGTGCCGTCCCACGTCCCTCGAATCCTCACTCACCCTTTGCTCACACCTTCCAGAAAGCGCCAGAGATAAACGCTGCAGCAACTGTGCAAGCTGTGCTCCTCCTACACGGACGGGGACCAGGAGTGGCAGGGAGGGCGCTGCTGGGCGCAGAGCCCCACAGCAGCTGCCAGCAGCCATGGCATCTGCACCGTGGCGGAGCCGAGATTCGGGTCAGATTCTGCACAGGTGGATCCTGGCTCAGAGGCAGGTGAAAGCCCCCTGCAACCCTGGGAATGGGCACACCGCCCATGCTGCTTCACTCACAACACGATTACGAGGCATGGTGGAATTGTGCCCTACGAGGCGAGCCTCTGTTGCGAGGAGGGTCTAAGGAAAAGGCCACGTCACCCCCTCCCGAGTGCTTAGGTTTTCCCACCAAATCAGCAGGTGCCATTGTTCCACCTCCGTCCCCAACCTGGGAAAGAAGTCCAGGAGCGAGTTTGCTGCTGAGCTGTTCTCACTGCACCTCTGTGTGGGAAGTTTGCTAGGTATCCAAGCAGGTGGCTGCGATTTCCTTCTCTCTTTCCTGTTTTGAAGACACCATTCTACGTCTTCTGCGCTCCATGGCTTCTCCTCACCGTGGGCTCTCATTCCCACCACCATGGAGACGAGGGCGTGCTCTCTCCTGCTGTGAGGTCCTCTTAGTCTCCGGTTTTCACAGTTCCAGGCCACACACCTGGGTGACTCTTACCTTCAGTCCAGTCTGTAGCTGGTGTCTTGCAAGTGCAGGGGATTTTCAGAAATTGTCATGTTCAGATACCGTGTGGCTTGGTCTCTCTCTTTCGTTCTTGGAAGCTGACTGCGTGTTTGCTAGACTTTGTTCATTCCTCACATCTTTATACATTTATTACTTACGTTTATGTCTATGCTTTAGTTTGAATATTTTCTTCAATTTTTCACTAATGAGCATTTGTTGAGTGTTGTGTGATTTCTTTCAAATAGCAATTATTATTATTTATGTATGATGCATTACAAGGACATTCCTGAGCTGGAGTGGTGGCTCAGCGGTAATGGCACTTACCTGGCATGTGCAAGGACCCCTTCAACTCCAGCACCATGTACACAACTGAGCGTCAGAGCAACAAAAGACACATGAAAAACTAAATAGAAAGTAATTCTTTCTCTCTCTCTTTCAGAAAAAAAGGATGTTCCTCACACATTTTATTCATTTTAATTAATACTGAAATTAGCCATATTGGCATATTTTGCGTTTCTTTATTTGTTTTAAACTATGAGTCATTTTCTATTAATGACAATATCTGAAAAAACTCTTTATCTGCTTAAACTGACTGGAACCCCTTATGGTATCACTGTTCACTTTCCAGGGATTCAGTGACCTGTGGTCAACTATCTTCTAAAAATAGTAAGTGGAAAGTTCCAGAAATAAATAATTGAAAAGCTTTAAATAACTATTATAATAATATATCATCATAATTATTCTATTAGTGATTTTTGTTCAGGTCTTACTGTATCTAATCCATTAAATTTCATCATAGACATTTACATATTTTAATAAATACAGTGTTTGCAGAGATCAGTGTTACCCAGGGTTTCAGGTACTGCCTGGGGGTCTTGAGGCATTTCCCTTGAAGGTCAGGTAGAGAGGTACTGTATTAATCTCTTGATTAGTCACTTTTTAAAACTTTTTGAAACTAGACATTTTTAATCATTGTTAGAATTACATTGCAGTACATGAGAGTTATCATTTCCTACTATAAAGTGCTTCTGAATTAAATTTGTGCTGATTTGTGAATGAACCCAGCAGTTCAGTGGTGGAAGTCTATTTACGGCAATTCTACTTCAGTTTTGCTTATCCCAGGACGCAACCTGCTCTCTTAAAGTATGACCATCCTGGTTTCGAAACAGAACGTCTGGCCTATTCGACAAGACCACTCCATGTAGGCGACCTGGACTTCATCTCCCTGCCACCATGAGTTCTCCAGAACCTGGGTTCTGTTTTCCCTCCTCACAGCTGAACCGGAAGTCTTCTCCCCCACAGTGGGCTGAGAATCATGGGGTCTCTTCTCACACAGACTCTCAGGCCTTCCTCTCTGGACTGTGCTGCTCTTCACTGCATGTGGAGGCATTGAAAATCCCTCAACAATTTCTCACCCTTCTTGACCCTGAGAAGCTTCCACACCCAGATTTGACTGAACTCTGAAGGTTATCATGGAAAATATTGCCAGAAAGAAATCAGGGCATACCTCCTGAGCTTCCTCTCAAGAATCGTGGCCCCGAGATAAGGGCTGTACTCAATCTGTAATCAATGGTTATGCAGATTTTTACCTAGGCTTTATGCCTGTTTATTCTGTCATTCATGAGACCACAGATCTTCCCGAACTTCATTTTTATGTTTAGATTTATCAGATCATTATCAGCAAGTGCAACCGACAAAATCTCCACTGTAGAATTTGTCTGGAAACTAACACACAAATTATTTATGTAAATGCATTTCTTCTTAAAACATCTGCACGGCATCTGTTTAATTAAAAATTATATTTGAAGTTTTTTTTATTTTTTATTTACTGGATGCACCTGCTAAAATCTTCCAATATAAATTTATTTTTATTAACATACTTTGCATTTTTTAGTTTCCTTATGTACGTAATAGGGATAGTGCAGAATGTACTATATATTAATTTCTTGACTATTACATTTTTACAGTTGTATAGCATTAACCCCTTTCTCATTCAAAGATTTTGGCTTTGAAATTTGGTTTCATTGTGTTTAATACTGATGCAATATTTTCTTCTTTTTGACATTTTCTTTGCTGACTTGGGCCAACTTCTTTTATCTCTCCCTCCTTCATTTTGGTGAGGAGCTTATTTTTGCTAATGAAGATGGATATTTTAACTCTAAAGTGACATTTCCTATAATTTTTAAATGAAATATAACATTTTCATGTTTACTACGCTTACTAGTTTAATTTACAATATCAGTTTTCGGTTTATTATTTCTCACCTTTTATGTTTTCTTCCTTCCATATATGTGATATTATACATATAAATATACATATATATGCAAATGTACATATATTTAGTTTATGTAGAATTCCATTTTCCAATTCTCTATCCATCAGTTAGGAAATCCAGGTATATCTTTTCTTTTGATAAGGAATACTCAACTTGTCTAAGAGAAATCATTCTATTTATATGTTTTCCATCAGATAAAATAAAATAGCAACTTGCTTTTGTGCTAGGAAGTCTCTCTTAGTACTCATTCTTCCGAGTTTAATCTTTAGTGTATTTGTAATTTACCCTTCTCCCAGTGCCCCAGATTTGCTAACTTTACTCTTCTGATAATTCAGAATTTAGAAATCTGGAAATTTACTCTTGATGATAAGAATCATTGCTTATCCCTTTGTTAATATGCCAGTTGCACTATCATTAGCGATAAAACTTTCATTTCATACAGTGCCAGTGTTTTCTAACTGTTCTAGCATCCTGCATCTCATTAATATAGCACCCTTTCCTGTGCTGTATGGATCTTGATCTTGATTTGGTGGTAGATGGTTCAAGTTAGACTACTTGCTGAAAGAACTGACTCTGAGGGAGAACTTGAATAGGAGACTCTCTGAATACCCACTTCTTTCTTTGCTCCTTTGTTCTCTCATAAAAGCTGGATGGGTCATTCTCAGTTCCGGTACAGTAAATAAAACAGTTGCCAGAAATTTGCTTTAGAATTTTACTTTGAAAACGACTTCAGCAACGTGGCTGGTTATGAGATCAACACCAATAGATCATTAGCTTCCTACACTCCAGCAGCAAGGACGCTGAAGAGGAAATTAGGAAGTCGGTCCCTTTCACCATCTCCTCCAAAAAATAAAATACTTGGGCATAAATCTCATAAAGGACATCAAGGACCTATACAACAAACATTATTTAACTTTAAAGAAAGAAATTATAGAAGATCTGAATACATGGAAAAACATTCCATGTTCATGGTTAGGTAGAGTCAATATCATCAAAATGGCCATTCTACCCAAAGCCCTATACAGATTTAATGCAATCCCTATCAAGATACCAATGTCATTCTTCACGGATATAGAAAAAGCAATACTCAAATTCATATGGAATAACAGAAGACCCAGAATAGCCAAAACATTACTCAGCAAGAAGGAAGAGGCAGGTGGTATCTCAATTCCTGACCTGAAATCATACTACAAGGTATAGTAACAAAAACAGCATGGTATTGGTACCAAAACAGAATGGAAGACAAATGGGATACAATAGAGGATTCTGAGATGAACCCTCATACCTTTAACTATCTGATATTTGATAAAGGGGACAAAAGCATAGTGTGGAAGAAAGATAGCATGTTCAACAAATGATGTTGGACAAATTGGACAGCCATATGTAGATAACTGAAATTGGATCCTTACCTTTCACCCTGCACAAAAAGTAAATCAAAGTGGTTCAAGGATCTGGATATTAAACCAGCAACTCTACAATTGCTTGAAAAAGAAGTAGGATCAACATTACATGACATAGGGGTCGGCACAGCCTTCCTTAACAGGACTCCCATGGCACAAACAGTAAACTCTAGAATAAATGCAATTAAACTAAAAAGCTTCTGCCCAGCTAAAGATTTAGTCAGAATCTTAAGAGGGAACCTACAGAATGGGAGAAAATTTTTGCCTGCTACACCTCGGACAGAGGGCTAATATCCAGAATATACAAAGAACTCAAAAAATTAAATACCAAACCCACAAATAACCCAATTAATAAATGGTCTACAAAACTAAAAGGAAGCTTCTCAAAGGAGGAAGTCCAAAAAAGCCTGTAAACAGATGAGAAAATGCTCTACATCAATAGCAATAAGAGAAATGCAAATCAAAACTTCACTGAGATTCCACCTCACTCCTGTTAGAGTGGCAAAAATGAAGAATACAAACAACGACAGGTACTGGAGGGGCTGTGGGTAAAGAGGAACATTGTCACATTGCTGGTGGAACTGCAAACTGGTTCAGCCACTCTGGAAAGCAGTGTGGAGACTCCTCAAAAAATTAGGGCTGGAACCATCTTTTGACCCAGCTATCCCACTCTTTGCTATCTTCCCAAAAGAGCTAGAATTGGCTTATTATAGAGATACAGCTTCTTCAAAGTTTATAGCAGCTCAATTTACTATATAGCTAAACTATGGAACCAACCCAGATGCCCCCTCACTGGACAAGTGGATTAAAAAACTTTGGTACATATATACAATGGAATACTACTTGGCTATTAGAGAAAATGATATTATGGCATTTGCAGCCAAATGGATGGAGATGGAAAAAATTATGCTAAGTGAAATGTCCCAAACTCAGAGACTCAAGGGCCAAAAGTTTTCTCTTACTTGTGGAAGCTAAAATACAAGTGGAAACAGTATGATAGATGGCCAACCTAACAATTACCTCAACATGCATGAATTTTTACAGGATCATGGGGAACTTTGCCTAGGTTACTGGGGACATAGGGAGGGGGGCAGAGAGGGTGTAGGGAATAAGAGGGAAATCAAGGAGACCAGAGGGTGGTGGTATGGAGGAATCTAATCTGAGGGGAACAGCCGACTTCCAGGAGAAGTCCAATTAACTTGGGGCTTACGTAGAGTGAAACATGAAACCATGGGGAACCATGGGAAACCGTGGTCTGGCACCAGTATTGGCTTGTTCTGTCATTACATTTTTGTTTTTGATTGTTTGACAATGAACCCCTCCTAATTGTAAGACCATGTTTATTGAATAAAAGTTTTAAAAAAAGAAAAAATAAATTGCTGAATGTGTAAAAGCTGCATGTCTTTGAAAGGCAAAGGTAAGTTGTCCTCTTCGTGACATCATAGCAGGGACTCACACGGTCTCTGGGACACCATTGTTGACAGTAGCCTTCATCACCTGAGTGCTGTGGAGTTCATGAAATTTCTGCAAAGTTTGCTCTTTGTCCTTTCCTCTACGTGTCCTGGGAGGAAGTCATTGCTGCAGCCCAGACTTAGACATCCGGAAGTTCTGCCGCATCTCCTTGGAGCCGGAGTATCTTCTGGAATTCATTCCACGAGGCCTGGGTCCATTCTCCCCATCCTGTTTGCATGGTCAGTCATGTAGCTGTGTCGCTGTGGGCTCATGCATGTCCCCCAGTTGTGTGCATGGTCAGTCATGTAGTTGTGTCGCTGTGGGCTCATGCACGTCCCCCCGTCCTGTTTGCATGGTCAGTCATGTAGCTGTGTTGCTGTGGGCTCATGCACATCCCCCAGTTGTGTGCATGGTCAGTCATGTAGCTGTGTTGCTGTGGGCTCATGCATGTTTATTTTGCACCGCATGCTGTAATGCAGCCTCCCTCTCCCTCTCAAGTTCCAAGTGTGGCCATGGGGGACTCGGTCAGCCCTTTTTCATACACCTTCAACATCGTAGTGGGGTATTTCCTTTCCTTAATATTTTAAAATTTTCTTACTTTCTGAAAGTGCAAGCTATTTTACACTCACCTTGCACATATCCTGCTATGGAGACCTGGATCTGTTATTGAAGAAGACGCTAGAAGCCCAAGACCTCACTGTGCTTGTCGACAATGAAGCATCAATGTTTCTTGGCCCTTTGAGATGACACAGGATTGAAATGACAGAAATTAAATTTATTTGTGTACGCTAGTGCTTCTCTATAAAATTATCCACAAACTCCTGAGGTAACAATCTGTAAGGATGTGTAAATACACCTGCTGTATCTCCAGTCCTGTGCCTTTAGCCACAGGGGACTCTAGACTTGTCCCTTTGTTTCTGGTACCTCCCACTCTAATCATAAGGTGTCTGGCTTTGACATCCGTTGTTTATTCACTTTATAGCTCAGTTCCTTTGTTGTGAGTTGGTTGATCTGGAAGTCGAAGATTAAGGGATGCTCAGATGGCTGGGAAGCATTGTTTATTCCTGATGTTTCAACAGGCACTGAATGGTGGCTTGCTTGTGAGGAGGTGGGTGCCCTGGGTGCTTCCAGAGAAAGCAGGCCTGTGAGGAGGCTAGCTGAGTGGGGAAGGTCACCTTCAGTGGGAGCAGGCCCATCCAGGGAACTGGGTCCAAAATGGAGCAAAAAAGGAAGAAAGGAGAATTCTCAGCCTCTCCCCCATAGCTACAACACTACTTCCCTGCCCTCAAACACAAGAACCCCAGGTTCTCTGGCCTTTGAGTTGTAGAGTCCAGTGAATGTCCCCCTGCACCTAGCTTGGGCCTGAGGCTCTGGACTGAGAATTGCACCCTTAATTTTCTTCAGACTTGGATGAGACCATGACCCTAGACCTTCTGCTTGCAGGTGGCCTCTCTTGGGACTTTTCTGCCTCTATAATCAATCCTAGGAGCCAATTCCCATAACAACCCTTTTTCAGTGTTGTCTCTCTGAAGAACCCTGACTAACACAGGTGTGTGTGTGTGTGTGTGTGTGTGTGTGTGCTGCTGCTGCTCACCCCTCCCTGTGGGAGGGTCACTGTCTGCAGCACCTCCCATGACCCTGTGCTGGGCCTGTAGCTCAGTTGCTACTCATTTCTAAAATGAGGTAGTCGCCCACCTTCTTGACCAGCCTCCCCTTGGGAGGTCGTTTGGTGTATCTGTGATACATATAAATGGCTTTGTTGGGTCACAGTCTACATTCCTTCCTGAGATGTACCAATCTCACAGGTGCATTTTTGAGATTGGCATAGACCCCTGGCCATTCGTGTGCCCTGAGCTCTCTGGGATCATCACATGCATGGTATGATATATTCACCAGCACACCACCATTCACGACAATCCCACTGCCCCAAACCTCGTGTTCACGAGTCTACCCTGTGCTCAACCCCTGAACCCCTGCCCAATGCCGATTATTCTTCATATATACAATGTCACCTTTTCCCACAATATCACACATTTGAGGTTGCCCACTACATACCCTTTACTTAGCGATGTGCATTTATCATTCTTCCATGTCTTTTTCTGACTTGATAGTTCATCTATTTTTATCACTTGATTATATTCCATTGTGTGAACAAGCCACAGCCTGATTATTTAGTTTTCTATCACAGTACATTGGTTGTTTCTACTTTGGGTAAGTTACTGGTGAAGATGCTCTAACAGTTTCCTTCAGATTTGTGTGTGTGCATCTGAATTAAAATCAGATGGGTAAATACGAAGAGAGTAATTACTGGAAACATGGTAAATGGTGCTAGCTGTCTAAGAACCCGACATGAGTCTTCAAAAGTGGCTGCATCATTTGCATTACTTCCAGAAATGAGCAGAGATTGTGTGCTTTCCATCCTAACACGAATTGGTGTTGTCAATTGCTGTAGATTAGACATTCTAATGCGTGTGTGTTCGCATTTCAAATTTTCTCTGCCTGCAGACTCCATAATCTTATATGCGGAAAACCTGAAGAACGCCGCAAATCGATATTAAAGCAATAATGAATTCAGTCCAGTTGTGGGTAGAAAATGAGCAGACAGAACTCAGCTGCTCCTGTGCTCTCGGGGAGATCTGCGGAAAGGAAGCAGGAAGCTTAACCTTCTCCGGGAGGAGGAGGCTGGGCCTGGAAAGCTGCTGATTTCCAGATCGCTAGTGAGCAGGAAGCCCTGGCTGGTTCAGGGGTGGTTGGCCAAGTGCTGTTCATGCCCATAGGACCCAAAGCAAGCTGCAGAGTCAATGCTGTCCCCATCACATTCCCAACGGGACTTTTTAAAATGAAAAAAATGCTAAAATTGCATGAAGTGACAAAATCTCTGACAGCTGAAGAAATCTACATAATGAAAGACAAAGATTTTCTCATCACACTTCTCAATCAGAGCAAAGCGGCAGTAATTAAAAAGTGAAGTATAGGTGATATGGTTTGAATGTGAGATGTCCCCCAAAGGCTCATGTGTGACAATTTGGGGGGCTGCGGTGAAGTGATTAGGTTGTAAAGGTCTTAACCTGATCAGGGGGTTGATCCCCTTGTAGGGAGTAACAGGCAGCTGAGGGCTGGCGGGTGGCTGGAGGGGAGGTCACTGGGGGCTGCCTTTGGGGTGTAGATTCTGTACCTGGTGTGGAACTGCTCTCTGCTCTGCTTCCTGATATGACACCTTGAGTTCCCTGCTCCCTGGAGCCATTCCTGCCACCATGATGTCCCAAGGAATGGACTGGCCTTCCATGAGCTAAGACCTCTGAATCTGTGAGCCCTCAAAATAAACTTGTCCTCCAAATATTGCTCTCGTCGGGACTTTAAGCCACAGCAGCAAGAAGCTGACTAAAACAGCAATGTGAAGAGAGACACGCAGAGCAAAGGAAGAGAAGAGGGGCCCCTTACAACACAGGACTACTTGGGAAGCTGACCCTTAACAAGGAGGCGAGAACACACAGAGGACGCAGGATTGCCCTTTTCACAAACATCGCTGGAAAACCTGGATATCCGCATGCAAATCTGGATCCTTGTTTCAATTAGCTCCACATGCAAACATCAATTTGAGGTGGAATAAGGGCTTGAGAGTTGACACTGAAACTCCAGGAATAAAGCATAGGGGAGGGGTTGGAGTGGCTCAGCGGTGAGAGCGCTTGCCTGCCATGTGCAAGGACCCGGGTTCAAACCCCAGCACCACGTGCACAACGGAGCGTAGGAGAAGCAAAGGCCAGATGAAAAAATAAATTAAAATTGACTCTTTAAAAAAGAAAAATGCACAGAGGACCCTTTACAACATTGTTCCTATCAACAATGCCTTAAATACATCACCAAAACACAAGCCAGAGATGCAAAACTGAAGAAGGAGAACCCCAGGGAAGCGAAGTCACTCTCCACGCTGCCGGGAGTGGACAGCAGCGTGTGCTGTTGGGTTTGAAATTCCCTGCAGGGAAAGGCTGCCGAGCTCTTGCAGGGTGCCGCGCACTGGTCCTCTCTAGGTGAAAGTCTTCCAGAATTCATGTTCGTGCTTTGTCAGGCTGCTGTTTCCTTCTCATCGAGGTGTAGGAGCACTTGTGTTTTGAATAAAGTAGGCGTACTGTGAATGAGGTCCTTCAGTCCTTCATTCTCCTAACAGTACACTTCCCAAAACAGATTTTAATTTTCAAGTTATCACAGTTCTCTTTTATACTTTACGAATTTTTGCTGTGTTTCTGAATAATCCCAAAGTGAGAGTCACACGGTTTTCTCCTCTGTCAACTCCTAGACCTGCGAGAGTGGTGTTTTCACGTTTACGTCGGTGATGCGTCCGGAGTGGTTTCACACAGGGCTTTCTGTCTGCATTCGTTTTTAACAAGGATGTTCAAATGCTCCAACACCACTTCCTGTGAGGACTAGCGTTTCTCCTTCACACTTCATCGCTTCTTGGTCAAAGGGCGACTGAGTCTAGTTTTGCAAGCCACTCCAGACCCCCTGTCCTGCTGATTCTCTGTGCTCCCTGCCCAAGTTCTGTGCCTTTATGCAAGCGCTGAGGTCCAAGAGAGTCAGTGTCCCGACTGCTTCTCAGTGATGTTGGCTGTTCTAGGTCTTTTGATTTCCACATAATCTTAGGATGAGGTTTACACGATAAACCGGCCGATGGCTTGTTGGGATTGCAATGAATCCATGGTAAAGCTGTGATGAACTGGGCCTTAAGACTGGGTCTTCTAGTGTTTGGACACAGAACATCTTTCCACTAATTTCGTCCTCCAGTTCTTGTATGCTTTTTCTTCCCTGTGGTTCTGGGAATTGAACCCAGGGCCTGCACTGCTGAGCACCCGCCCCACCGCTGAGCCCCAGCCAGAGCCCTGCTTTGAGCATTTCCATCAGAATTTCAGCCTTCCACACGTAGATCCTGAATAAGTCTTGTGAAATTAGATCGAAGTATTTCATTTTTTTTTTGTAACAATGTAAATATAATCATGCTTAATTTCAAGTTCCAGAAGAGCAGATTTCAGAAGAGGAAGCCTGGTTCGAACTCTTGCCTGAAGCCTGCGAGAGCACCTGTCTCCTGTACCCTCCCTGGCTCTGTGTCACTGTGTAGTCTTGGGCTCCCAGCTTCTTCCCTGCAGCTCCTGCTAACAGAGCCCACCGTGCTTATTTCATAGGCTCCCAGCTAATTCCAAACGCCGCACATCACCATGGAGTAGCCAGAGCCCACACAGCACAGGAACACCTGTGTTTCCTAAGCAAAGAGTAAATTCAATTTATCAGCCAGACTAAATGCTTTAATTGTAGACCTTAATCATTGTCTCCCTAAAAATGTCACATGACTGTGACTGAATATATTTAGGCAACTCAAAACTCCCAAACGTGATTCTGACATTTCCAGTTTTGTACCATGATGTCCCCACTCCTGAGCAGGCATCCAGTAGTGGCCCTGGATGCCCAAGGAGACCAGTACACAATGAGGCCGGTGCAAGAGAAGTTGACAGTCTCCCTGGTCTCAAAGCAGCCTCTGCTGAGGCTCAGATATGCCCCTGTGATCAGCCCAGGCATGGGTTGGAAAGAAAATGGTAGGGGAAATGGATTGAAAAACTAAGAGACACAGCCAAGACCTCATCACAGGAGAAAAAAAAAAAAAAAAAAACCAGGGCAGGTTTGGCCTGGCTCTGGAGTCTCCTTGTAGGTGGCATTTCCTCCAGCAGGCACTAGGAGCCTCCAGCCTCCCTCAGTGTGGCTGAACAATTGCACAGCAGTGTGTGTTCCTCCGTGGCACTTCCTATAACTTCCACTGAGAAATTCCGTGTGATGACGGGCTCTGTCCCCAGCAGGCTGTGTGCTTCTGAAACGGAGCTCCTGTGGGCGGTCCAGCATTGTCTCCACTTCGCTATGATTCTTAGCCCACAGCAGTCTGAAGTGCACAGGGGAGTGCGTGAAGGGCTGTAGACAAGCTCCATCCCAGATGACTACGCCACAACTGGAGCAGCTCGTGAACCTCCCCCGACACGGACCCTCTGTTGTTATCACCCAGATCCTGGTAAGGAAAGACCCGCTGACGTCAGAGGCACCTGATATGAAGGCCCTGGCCTGGGAGACAGCAAGAAACACAGGTGTGAGTTGTCCTGACTGCTACTTCGAGGACAGATGGAGGTGTGTTAGGGTGGGAGGGGCGTTGAGAGATGACTGACCTGTAGAGCTCTACTTCTACACCTTGATCTCAAAATCTGAGAAACAACACAGAGGCCAGCTCAGAATGTTGTATGGCATTTTATTGTTACATCTTTTCTCTAAGTCTTGATCAACTCCTATGTCACTGAGGTGTGTGGTGCTCCTTAGAGGGATCTGATTCTTCCCCAGGGACATTGGACAGCCATGAGGACCCTCCCTTGACACTGAAGCTTAATGGAGAGAAGATGCACTGAGCAGAGACCGGGAACTACAAAGCTCATGGCTTCTCCCAAGCTACTCCAGATCCTCTAACACTGAGCAGGTGGGAATTCCCAGCAGCCAGAAGGTCCGCAGTACCAGAGCTCCTTGAAATTGCAATAAGAAGCGCATTTTTATTTTAAGAGATATTGATTCACATCCAAATTGGCTTAGTCTAAGACTAGTGGTGCAGCTGCTTGGACTCAGACCACCATCTGCCTAGATGGCGCCACAGACGTTGGAGAAACACGGAGAGGAGGGGACTCCTGGTAACTCTATAAAGAACTTGATCAGGGAACAGCATCCATCATACTGTCACCAATGCTGTGGTTAATACAGAGTTTGCAAAGATCTTCAATAAAATTTGAAATCTAAAATGTGGTTCTCAAAATGCATTTCAATACATCAACATTCCCAGGATTTCATCAGTAGTTATTACATTGTGTCTGCAACAGGGGATCTGTTTACTAATGTCACTACGGTGAGTTCTCCGACACCCCGAAGACCGCGTGTGGCAAGAGCCTCAAATGGGAGGTGTGGTTTGTGTTTGTTAAATGAATATTCATAAAGTTAGATAGATCATTATAAAAATTAGTTCAATACTTGTGTGATTTCTTTCATAAATCATATAAGAAAGTGAATGCTGTGTGGGCCAGGTGGTCGGCACCACTTGGTAAATGGATCTTTTTGATGAGAAAGAGAACAGTAGGATTTTCATCTGAGACGTTAAAAAAAAATCAGTCTAAGTCAGTTTAGTACTTAAAAGGTAGAAAAAGAATGACCAATGACAAGATAATTCTACAAAAAAGATTGGGTTGACGTGAGAAATTTAACAACTGGGTTGTCCTTGATGCTCAATATTTCCAGGCTAATGGAGAATACTGGATACGATGGCTTCATACCGCCGTGCTTGGCAAGGTCACCCCACTCCTGCCCAGCACGGTGTCCACACTGTCAATGACACTGATTCTGATTTTCCTGCCGTATTGGATATTATTCATCCACTGCAATGAGCCCAAATCCTTCTTCTTGAAATGTGTGTGTGCATCAGGACACACTGAGCAATCACAGAGTACATACTCAAGGACTTTAAGAGACACCACCAAAGAGGTGATGGGGCACCACGTTTGGCCAATTGGTCCAGCAATGCTTGGCTGTGGCCTGCTAACGGCGTATGCAGACAAACCTATTGAAAAATTGAGCCACCATCAAGTGAACGAGGCAGTGAATAGAGAAAACACCTGGAAACAGCAACCAATGAGACAACGTCTGTTTGGACAGCTGGCCATCTTGGATTCACTGGATGTATATAAAAGTGGGACAGAGTGCCAGCCAGTCACTGAAGCTAACCCCAGGTTGCGATAACTCAGCCCAAGGGAGAGAGGCAGCAGCCCCTGCACCTCACAGGGAGTGAGTCAGGATTCTTGGGTTGCATATTAGCACTGTGATTAATATTTCAAGAAACTTCCAACCTGCCTTCAAGGTGGCTGTGCCATTGTGCAATCCCTCAAGCAAACTATACAGAAGTTTCTACATATCCTCACCAACGTTTATTCCTTTTTATGATATCTGTCATAGCGGGTATCTCGCTGTCCAATACAGTGGGGCTTCATTGTGATGCTGATTTATATTTCCCTAAAATTAGTGATGCCCGTAATCTTTCTCTGTACTTATTAACTATTTTCCTATGTTCTTTAAACAAAGGCCTAACATGCTTTCCCATTTTTAATTGGGTTAATTTTGTTGTTAGGAACTAAAGGGTATCTATATGTTGTTGACACAGGTCCATTTTCAGATATAGAACATGAAGCAGAAGTATTTCCCCTACTAAGTTTTCTTCCTAATTTCATTCGCAGACAAAAAGTTTTTATATTCTTTAGTCGGATTTTTTACTGCTGTGAACAAAAACCTGACAACAACAATTAGAGGAGAAATATTTATTTGGAGGCTCATAGCTTCAGAGGTCTCAGTGCAAAGATGGCTGGCTTCATTTCCCAGAGAGAGAGAAAGGAATGCTCAAAAAGGAGGAAACTATACCTCCAAGGCACTCCCCCAGGGACCGCTCATCTAGCCACACCCCAAAGGCACTTCCCAGGGACCCCTCATCTAGCCACACCCCAAAGGCACTTCTCAGGGACCCCTCACCTAGCCACACCCCAAAGGCACTTCTCAGGGACCCCTCATCTAACCACACCCCAAGGGCACTTCCCAGGGAACCCCCATCTAGCCACACTCCACCTGCCCACAGTCACCACCCAGTTAATCTAGGGGATCAAGGCATTGATTAGATCGAAACTTTCATAACCCAATCATGTCACCTTTAAACTTGCTCGCATGGTCTCACACAAGGGCTTTTGGGGGCTCCTCCCACCTGAACTCTAGCACACATTGATCCTAAATGTTTGCGAGGTGTTTGTATATTTGCTTCTGTCTTTTGTGCTTTCAGGAGCTATCTTTAAAAAGTAAATAACTTCTGAGTCCAGGGTCTTGAACATTCACTCTTATTTTCCTTGCAGATGTTTTATAGTTATAGCTTTTATAATTAGGACTATGGCTAATCTTAATTTTAGGCGTAGTTATGAGGTTGAAATTCATATATCAAGCTGTGTCTGCATTACGATTTGGAAAGCATGTTGCTCCTATTGAATTTTCAGTGTGTATCTAGAAGTTGTTGCATTTAATTTATTCCTGCATACTTTATTCTTTTTGAACCTACTTCAAATGGAACCATCATCCTTTCAATATGGAATTGTTTGTTACCAATGTTTAAAAATAACATTGGTTTTTGCATATTACTCTCATATTCCATAACCCTGCTGAACTCATTAAGAATGGCAATTTTTCGTACCTACCTTAGGATTTTCTATGTACAAAATTAGGTCATCAGCAAATTCAGATAATTTTTCTCCTTTCCGTCCAATGCTTATTATTTCTTTTTATCTTTGAATTGCTCTATAAGAACCTCCAGTCCAATGTTTAACAAGAGTCACGTGAGTTATAACTGTAGTTTTGTTCTAGATTTTGGGTAGGCTTTTAAAGCCCCAGCAATGCTTGTTGCGGAGTGGAAGCACCCAACCTGAATTTCTGTGGACCCCAACCTTGGGGAAGGTGTGCTCCAATAGGCACTGTGCACGGAGTGGCTGGCACCGTGGGGCTCCCCTTGTGGGAGGCTGAGCGTGGCAGTAATCTGCAGACAGTGCCCACAGAGCGGTCGCTGAGAACGGGAAGGGAGCCTGGGGAAGGACTGCCTAATGGGCGCAGGCTCCTGGCTTTTCAGGACAGAGAGGGATGGCCCAGGTGACTGGAGGGGATGGCTGCATGGCTCCTGGAACGCATTTCACAGCAGTGCGTTTGCGCACAAGTGGCCAAGACGGCAGAGATCATGCAGTGTGCATGTTCGGAAATGTTCCGAAATATTTTAATGAGAAAGATTCAGCTTTTCAACATTATAAGTAATTTTCACTGTGGGATATTTATAGATGACTGTTATCAAGTTGAATTAATATATTCCCAGATTATTGAGTGATTTTCCATAAAAGGTATTGGATTCTGTCTGATAATTTATCTTTTAAGATGATGATGTGTTTTACCTTTATTCTATTAATATAGCTAATTGCATCAATTCATTTGAAAGTTAAACCACCCTTGCGTTTCTAGATGAATCCCACTTGGTTATTCTATACTTTATTTTGTATTTGTTGCTATCATTTTGCTGAAAACTTCTGTTTCTCTGTTAGTTTAGTATTTTTTTGATTTGTGATTATTTCAGGGTGATACTGACCTTTTAGAATGTGCCAATATATTCCTTTCTGTCTTTGGGAGAATAGTAAAAGACTGATACTCTTTTCATGCCCGACAGTCCCCTATATTTTCTGTGCCCATTTATAATTGACAAGTAACACTTGTGTGCACAGCATACCGATCACGTGCAGATCGTGTTTTGATATTTATAGACACGTACGATGCTTAGATGGAGCTGTTTAAGATGCACATCACCTCACATTCGTGTATCTCTTTCTTTTTCCTTTTCTGTTTTTTGGGCAATTTCTTCCTTAACCTTGGCTTCTGTATAGATTGCACCAATAAAGTCATTTGGGTCAGGGATTTTTGTTGTAAGAAGTGTAAGTTACAAGCTCATTCTGTTGTTATAAATCTTATGCCTTGTCGTCTTGGGTCAGTCTCCGAGGCTGATTTCTCTCTAGGAACTTGTCCGTTCCCCGCTTGGTCTAATTTATTGGCGTTGGGTTACGAAACCTCTTGCTTCGTGAAGGCAGTGGTGATGTCTCCGTCTCCGTTCACTGCATATCCTAATGCAAGGTCATCTGCCTGCTCTTTCCATCATGAAGGCTGGTCAAGTTCATTAGTGTCTTCAAAGAATAAAACTTTTGTTTTTGCTGATTTTCTCTGCTTTTCTAATCATGATTTCACTTATTCTCTTTTATAAACTTTGCTATTCTCTTCTTTCTGGTTTTTCTGGATCCTGTACATTTTGGGAAGTCATACTTTGCTTTCATTCATATTGAAGAGTTTCTAGATTTTCTGGTGATTTCCTTCTTGCTCTATTTTGTGTATAGTGATTCATTATTTACCCACCTCATACTGTGAACGTCTCATGTTTACTTCTGCTACTTGCTTTTAACTGAATTTTCTGATGGTCAGAAAACTTCCTTTGCAGGGCTCCTGTGATGTGTACATGTGTCGAGGCTACCTGTGGGACCTGGTGTCTCACGTGGATGGGAGACCTGAGCCACCCAGACAGGCGCAGGAGGACGTGAAGGACTGAGGCAGGAGCTGGAGGGTTCTACTGCAAGGCCGGGCACACCTGGTTCACAGGAATCAGGAAGAGACAAGCCAGGGTCCTCTGCAGAGACCTCAGAGGAGTGTGGCCCTGCCGGCACGTGGCTCCAGATGCCTAGCCTGAACTGCGGAAGAATCGATTTCTGTTGGAAGCAGAGCAGCTCCAGGGAATTAAAGCTTGCCTTGGTCTCATGTGTCTGGGATTCCTTTTACTTTTCCCCAGCATGCAAGGGTCTTGGTTGATGGATTTTTCTTTTAGTGCAGTGACCATGTCCTTCTTTGGCCTCCCTGCCTCCGTTACTTCTGATAACGAACCAGCTGTGAATTTCTTGTGACTTTCTCACCTTTCTCTTCCTCAGCTCAGTGTCTTCCTTATTGCAAGTCTCCCTCAGTGCTTAGACTATCATGATTCTGATTGCAGGTCTCCATGATCGTCTTTCCTGAAGTTTATTGAACTTTATTGGATACATAGAATAATGTTCCTTTGTGTTGGCAAAATTGACTTTATTAAAGCTGTTCCTTTGAGCTATTTCCCACTCCTTCTTCCTCTCCTCTCCTTCTGGTACACCCCTTGTGCATCCATTGGCATATTTAATGTCCAACATTGTCCTAGGGCTCTGTTCATTTTTCTTCATCTCTGTCCTCTGGCTGTGGGATCCTCATCAATCTCTCTCTCTTTCTTCTGTCAGCTCAAGTCTACTGTTACACCTAGATCACTTTTATTGCAGTTGTAATTTTAAGTAAGGATTTTCACTTGTTTTTTCTTCATAATTTCCCCATATTTATTTTAGTGAGATGTGCATACACGTATGTCCAATTCTTTGAACATGGTTTCCTTCTGTTCTCTGGATATACGACAGCGCCACTGAAGTCTTCACCTGCCATTTCTGTTGTCCCACTTGGTCCCCGAGGTGCATATTTTGCATTTTGCCATTTGTTTGCATGCCCCACACTTTCTCTTGCTGTTGGAACCTGGGCATTTTAAATGACCCGGCGTGCAGTCTGGGGAAGCCTGTCTTCCTGGGCTGCTTTGCTCTTGATTGCCTGTTCGCTGTTTCCTGTGCAGGGCTGCTCAAGTTCCGCGACATCTCTCCCCTGCAGCGTGCAGCTTCTGATGTGGCCTCTCAGCTTGTGTCCTTGATCGCACGTGGACAACTGGCCCTCAAGGACAACTGTGGTTTAACTGAGCTCACTTGACTGACTCTGCCCACTGTCTTCCAAGCTTCCGGGTCACCTGCCTCTGGCGGAGTCACCTTCAATTACGGCCTCCAATGACTGCTAGCCTCTGCCACCCATCGTTCCACAGTCCACCAATTAGACCAGAGCGCCACAGCAAGGCAGCTTCTGCGGCTTTCTGGAACCCTCGGAGGGCTTCTCTTGGCCATCTCTGCATTCTTCGGGTTTGGCTTGTAAGCCGTCTCTTGTCCTCTTTCATTTACTACTGGTTTCTCGATTGTTGCAGTCCAGGTCTCTTCTGTTTTCAGCAAACTCTTAGGCGTGGACTGCTTTGCAATCTGCTCCAGAGTCCGCTGGAGGAGAGGCCTGCAGCTCCTCTCCCACGGCCCAGTACCTGCTACTCAGAATCTGGGTTGCTGCTCTGGGAACAGGCACAGTGGTCCCTCCCCTGCAGCAAGCTCCCTGCCCCGTGAGCTGCAGCTGAACGTGCATGGTGAGCCCAATTTCGTAGCGTCCTCTTCTGACATTGACCAGGGACAGAGGGGGATCAGGCCACAGCAGTTTGACACGCCACATCTAAGTCAGAGCTTCCTTCCTGCCACTTGGAGCAGGTGGAATGAAGACATTCTCATCCAAACGTCTTGATTGTCTGTGTTGCAGATGGACCGGCTCTCAGCTCCTGAGCTCTACCATGCTACAGGGAGATTCCCAGAACTGTCCCTGTGCCTTGGAGACAGCCGGGAGTTGGGCCCACCAGGTGCCTCCAGCTGTTCACACAGGCATCTCCTGTAGCCAGGCCCTCAATTGTGTGGGCTGCGGCCTCTGCCAGGCCAGATGCACACAACCCAGGCTGGTGGATAGCAGGAGTGGCCACTGCAGCTGGACCAAATCCCCTGGACCTCTGTCCCCATGGACATCACGCAGCACAGTCAAAGCCTGGTTGTCAGCACCGGAGGCCAGCTCCAGCATGTTAGCATTTGTGATATAGTCATCAGATTCAAGAGCCCAAACCACGCTGAGGATCCCACAGCTCCTCATCTTCTGAAGGAAAGCAGGCTCAATGCACCCAGGCAGCTGCAGCTGGGAGCCAGGGGACATGTTGGGACTTCCACAGTCCCACAGTGCTGGCAGCCTCTCAGGAAGCTGACTGGTTGAAGAAGGCGACCAGTGTTAGACTGAGGGTGGCACAGGGAGAAAGGACTTCAGAGCTTGCCAGAATGGTGACTCTGAGCAGGACCAGCACCTTTGTCACTTTTCCTGACATTTTAACACCCCACTGCAACGGTACAAGCTTTTCATGCATTTGCATTTCCTTTTTAATGGTTATGGCTGGAATAGATATTCATTCTCAAGCAGCTGCAGTTTCTTCTTTTAGACAAATATCCCCCGGGAACAATTCAGTCTTCTTTTGAGAATGCATGTACTGAATGAATTAATCTTTAATTGTACCAAAGCATGCTGTATTTTTTAAAATAATTGGATTATTAAGGATACTTGTGTTAACGAGGCATCCACACCTCTTGGCCAAGTCTCCCTCCAGCAGCTGGTAAGGCAGGAGCGTTAGCTACCCAATCCTTAGATAGCCTGGCACTTCTTGACCTCAGCAGTAGTTACTTTTTAGTACCGCATGAGTCACCTAATTAACCTTCTCCAGTGGTCACTGTCTCCATGCGTGTGTAATGTTACTTAAATAAGTTTAGTCACCTAGTGCTCAGCGGCGTTCACACACGGAGAAGGCGGCCATCTTGGCTCTGGGTGGGCTGCTCTCCCCCTGCAGAGCATCCTGCTCCTCCTCCTACTCCATTTCTTTGTCTTTTTTGGTTTAAATTAAGATGCCATTGGAAGCCCCTGTGCACTCACACAGCACCTCTCCCATCCCTGACTTCCTGCAAATCAGAATCTCTGTCCCTTCTGAAGGGGAGCCTTGTCCCCAGGTCCCTACCTCCTGGGGTAGGATCAGTCACAATAGGTGGCCACTGTCTGCCGTGGAGTGTCTGAAGACCATTTGGATATGAAGAATGTGGGCTCACCGGCAGGAGAATGTGGCACGATTGTTGTGATTTGACATAAGGACGACCACATAGAGAGGTCCTGTGCCCCGGGTGGGAGCACAGGCCTTGTGCTGAGATTCTCTGAAGAAGAGATGAGGTGGCATGTTCTGGGTGGGGGTGGAAATTCCATTTTACAGTTGTGTAGAGATTTGGAGTTAGGTTTCCAACCACTGTACATTTTGATGCTGAAAAATAGGTAGGATGGGAGGATTTGGCAGCAAATGCCCTTTTAACTACTGCATGTTATTAATTATTTGGTTTATCAGCTAGCATGCTCCTGATGCTGTAATTGAGGAACTTACAGACCAGGAAGGCCGAGCTGTTTGCCCATGATAGCAAAAGAAGTGCCAAGGCAGGATTTGACTTCAGCGCTCTGACTTCACGTCTCAGGTGTGACCCTGAACAACGCTGCTTTCTGCTCATTGGCTACATATTCTGTGAAATCCAGGCAAAGTTATGCAGGACAGCTCTGCATTGTACCAACAAGGGCTCTTCTACCCACCACGTCCTCACTTGCTTCTAGACTCATGAACTGCTCCCCTTTCCTCCAGGAAAGAGTCCTCCCACCCCTACTCCCTCCTTCCTTCTCTCCCTTCTTCCTTCCTGCTTCACTCCTTCTTTTCCTTTTTTTAACAGTAATTCTCCATCATAAGACTAAAACCCACAAAACAAATCAAAACAAAAAAAAAAAAGACCATAGCTACAAAAACCTTTTAAATAACACAAAAAAGAAACAAAAGGTTACTTCCAATATTTCATCATAGAAGACAGTGTTTACAATACCACTGGTATCATTACAAGTTAAACCATTTCCCTCCCGGGCTGGCAAGCAAGCTTCCCACATGGATTATGCAGAAGAATGGGACTTTCACTGGGCAAACACCACCTGTTTTTTATCCGTCTTAGAATCACCTTCATTACAATTTCCAGTGACAGCTTAGCCTGTGTGTGTGTGTGTGTGTGTGTGTGTGTGTGTGCACGTGTGTGTGCATTTAGTCCAGGAGACAGCCTTGATTTGATGTTGTGTAATCATAATTCTAAATGTCACAGAAGGGGCTTTTCTGGGGTTCGGTGGTGCAATGAATTCAAGAATGATGGCCAGGGGCGAAGGCAGGACTTTGCAGCCACCTCCTGAAACATCCGCAGGGCTGAGAAATTCTGGTTGGAAACAGCACAGCCCATGTTCCAGACAGTTCTAAGCAAGCCCAGGGCTCCTCCGGGAGAGCTCTCCCTCCATGTAGCTTTGCCCTGGCCTCTAAGATCCCCCAGCCACCCCGGCGGGGGGGGGGGATCTCCTCTCATTTTGAAGCCCATGGCAGGGATAACCAGGATTTCTGAAATTAGGCAAGGTCTCCTTGTCCAAGGGGTATCAGAAAGAGGTCAGCATGAAAGTTTCGGTCTTACAAAATAATTCTTCAACGATTTTCTTTAAAACAAAGGAGTTAGCTCTCTTAGTTGTACGCTGGGAAATGCTTTAGAAACTTTAACAAAAGTTGATTTTTAAAAATTGGAACCCTGAGGAAAGGCTTCTCTTATAAGAAGGCATTCAGTTTTAGGCTTTGTCTACAGAACAGAGACCAAGGAGAGGTGGAGCTATTTTTGTTTATTTGATTGTTTATTTGATTATTTTTAAGGCATCTTTTTTCATTTTGCCATATATATGCACAGTTGGATGCATTTCTTCAAGAGAAAAAGGCACACCTGCCGTGTGGTAGGGCAGGGTTTGGTGGTGGTGTTGGTGTGAGCAAGACCTGGGCCCCACTGAGATCTAAGTGTGTGCCTGGTGTTGGTCAAGGTCTCAGGCTCAGGTTGGGGGAAGTGGGAGTCAGGGCTGCCAGGTGGGGATGTGTTGTGTTTGCACCAGAGGTGGAAATGAACTGTGAGTGAATCTGAAAGGAAATCAAGCTGAGCGGCTGGGCCTGCTTTAAAACTGCATTCCCTCTCCACCCTCTTCTCAACGCCCTTTCCTAAGAACTCCCTGCTAAGTGCCAGGTGCCATCCTGGGACCAGCCTTTGGACTAATGTGGTGTCTCATCTGCTGTAAAGAAAAATCTCTCTCCAGATTTCCTGCGGTCCACCTGTCCTTGAGGCCCACACTTCTCGTCTTGTCTACTCCACTTTGCCTGTGATAAAGCACAGTGGGTTTACTTGGAACTGTCACTTGTGTCCAACTCTTTGGTTCTGACTTCAGTGCTTGGGGAGAGTTGATTGTTTTCCTCCTTTAACAGAAGCATAAATTAAAGTTTAGAAAAACCAAGGCCATAGAGCATGTAAAATATATGCAGTTGACATTTTATAAATAAAATGCATATATGTACATGTGTAACATTTATAGCCAAGAAAGAGGAGAAAGAGGTTGGCAGGGTGGGGACGACCAGGGGCAGGGGCAGTGGGAGAGAGGGAAGGCCTTGGGAGACCAGTGGCCAGCCCTGCAGTCCCCACAGCCTGGTGACCTCCAGCCTCCCCTCACTAACACTGCCAGAGAGAATGCAGCCCAGTGCCCGATTCTCCACAGCCTCACCATCCTCACGCGCATCTGCAAATGCACACACGACGTGCGAAGAGTTAAGAAAGGACGGTAGAAACGTTAAGCCAAATTGTGAATGGAGAGCGGGAGAGTGAGATTGAACTTGAAAAGGAAATTTTAAGTCTTGCTCTATTATTATCTACTTTAGGACTCTTTAGAACACACGTTGGCGGGAGCCCTGAGAAGTATATCCCCATTACCGTAAATTCCACTTAGATGGTGATGGGGATTACTGTGAATCAAAAACCCAGCCCCATTCCGCGAGCAGCCGCAAACCTTCGCGGCAGCCTCATTTCCAGTAATCTGGGGCTGCTGTGTGATCTTTGATCACAGCAAGTATTACAGATGGAAAAGTACTCTTTCAAATCCCCAACGTGTTTCCAACTGTCAATAAAATCCTTTTTAAGTGTCAAAAGCAATTGCTGTGGTTTACACATACACTGCTAACCATGGCAGTGCGTTTGAGGACTTCTAAAGCAGAACAACGCCAAATGGCATAACTGCAGGCCCGAATTCTGACAGCACATTCACCCGCAGCTTCCAGGCATTAGGAATCCATTTCTAAAAATTGCTATTTTTGTTAACTGCACTTTGAAGATTAGGCATTTCCCTCAGAAATACCTTATCTGCAAGGCAAAGCAACCCCTACTCCAACCCTGAATTAAACATACAAATCACGCAGGTTACATGTCTAGCCAGATGTTTAAATTTGCACAGAAATGGAGGGTTCCTCAAAAACATGATAAACATTTTAATATTTGGGAGGATATGAACAAAGGGTGTCTTCCGTTGAAACGGCGATCTCGGGGAAATTGGATTCTCCCCCATAAATTATACAAGAGGGTGCTTTGCAGTAATTGATGTGATAAAGTAGCGGGTGGAAAGAGCCACAATTCCCTCAACTAGATAAAATAGGCAATTACCCCTGCCATCAGAACGGCCGCATCGATGGGGACGCTGCCTGCCAGGCGGCGGCGAGGAGCCCTGTCGCACCTGAGCATTGGGTGTGCAGCCGGATCATCTTTCCAGGGTGTGCATGTATAATAAGCTTCTCCAGCAAACGAAGGAGGTATCGCTGGCAAAATGGAAAATGGCGATAAACTATGTCCAGATGATTAATTCAGAGAAACTCTCCATCACACGGCGACGACATATGCCCGTCTCCTCTGTGGTCCCCTTGGAGATTTTCCTACTAAACGTATGTGCATATTTTTCATGCCATTGGTATTTGAATTGCAGCCTGCTCCCATGCAGAACATGAAACACTTCAAACTGCATAATGCTGACTAAATTATAAAGTCTCCAGTGGCCTGAGGTAGCAATAGCCATAATAATGAATGTGCTTAAGTGGGCTGCGTGGGTCCCCCGCCCCAAAGTTTAACGCTCTCACTTATCAGGTTGGAGTATTTTTTTCTGCATAATATTGATGACCACTTTGTGCTGGGGAAATGCAGCGGTCTGCCATTGTAAATGAGTGTGGAAAGAGGAAAAGTAGGATGCCCTACGAGTATCCACGGTGCATCGAACAGGGCAGTCTTCAGCTGTCATCCATCTCATTTAAATATAGACAATGTGCCGATTTGTGTGCATTGAAGTTTGGAACAGAGGTCACTTCAAATGCTTCCATCCTCCTGGACATCCAAAATGGGTGTATGAACTCTGAATGATTTCTCAACATTTATTTTGAATTATTTTTTTAAAAAAATTAACTGATAAAAAGTGAACATATGCATTTAATATTTAGTAACAAAAATATTTAATATTTAGGAGTAGAAGTTAATGTCTATCATTTTTAAACGGTGGTAATTTAGTCATTAGGGTCTCATTTTTATTTTAATGGGCGGATAATAGCTGTCCATGTGCATGGGCACATTCATGCATGTGACTGGCCAGCTCAGGAAGGTGGGTGATCTGTCACCAGAGAGCATCCCCGTCCCTGTGATGAAGCATCCGGGTCTTCTTTTCCAGCTGTTTCAACAACACAATGCAATGTTGCGACATCCAATAATTCAGTGTTCTCCTGGTATCTTTCATTGGCCATGACAATACAGCAGCTTTCAGCCTGGCATGGGATGAAAACAAAGTGCCTCAATCTGGTGACAGCAGCGGTTGTAGGCCACTCACCACCACTGTGTGTGACCACTGCTGGCCAAGCCCTGGTGACAGGACTGTTGTACAGCAATAGTCTTCCACGCGGCTGACGGCAAAGAGCACAGTGTACCCAGAATCAGCACAGACAGCAGCCAGCAGGCAGGAACAGAAATGACCTTGATAAAGGTCGGCTGGAGAACTGAGCAGGAAAGGTGTGGTGTCCACCTGCCCCCAGGAGATAGGTGTGTGTGCACATGCTGTGTGTACATTGTGTGTGTGCAGTGTGTGTGCACGTGATGTGTGTGTATGTGTGCTGTATAGACATATGGTGTGTGTGTGCACAAGGTGTGTGTGCTTATGTGTTTATGTGTATATGTGTGCATGTGGTGTGGGAGTTGTATGTACACATGTGGTGTGTGTGCACATGGTGTGTGTGTGCATAAGCTGTGTGTACATGTGCATGGTGTGATATGTGTGCACCTGGTCCGTGTGCATGGTATGTATGTGGTGTGTGTCTGTGGTGTGTGTGTGTGCGTGTGTGCGCATCTGGTACGTGTGACAGGAGTTGTTTTGCTGATTGCCCTTTTGGAAGCACTCTCCCTCCTCTTGGTCCTTATGGGTCAGGAATGGCCCATCCAGTCAATGCCTGAGGACCTGGGTGCAAATACCAGTTTAGCCACTGAGATCAGAAGCCTGCACATCCACTGTGATGGTGTTGGTGGTGAGTGGGGGCAGGGGAACAAGCTGCCAGCACTGCATCAATGTCACTCAAACCCATGAATTTCTTTGGGAAGAGAGGGGCGCTCCTCTAGGGGGCTTCCTGTGATGATGGGAGGCAGGCCTGAGGAATCGGTCCACTTCCATTTCCAGATGGGACGCTATGGGGATGTAGGATCTGGCACATTGAAAGGAGCAAGAACACCGGTCACCAAGTGCACAAAGGTGACTACTTAGAGGCAGCTGGTGTTGTGCTGGCTCACAGCGGCCAAGCAGAGGTGCCACCTGCCTGGATGTGTCCTTGCTGCATTGGGCAGGAAATGCGGCTTTTGATCTCTTGTCATGGAGCTGTTCCTGCGTCCACCCTCACCCCCGCCCCAGACGAGGAAGGGCTTGTCACAGCGCCCCGTGAATGAAGGCAGACACCAGTCTGTTAAGGATCTGTGAGAAGGCCACGTGGGAGGAAGGGAAGGCAGGCAGGCACATCTAGCTTCAGGCAGGAAATGTGGAATTTTCCAAGTGTCTGCTTCTCACATCCCGCTCCTTCACCAAAGCTTCCTCTCTGCATTCCGAGTCTGTGCAGGTCTGAGCCAGAGCTGCTCTTGCCATTGCTCTGGGAGAACCCATTTTTCTCATATTTTGCTGTCACTAATTTATGGGAGATTTATCTCCTTATGATGACAACTGAGATCTCACAGCGAGCTTGAGTTCCCAGAGGATTCAAATAAAAGGGAGGGGGCTAAGCAGTTAGAATTATTTTGATAGTAAATCAGAAAATCTACCCAAACTGGAGACAGCATAAAAGGACAATGATTGGATCACACAGAGAGAGGTCTAGGGACATAGTCACCTTTGTGCACAAAGTTGGTGACCGGTGTTCTTGCTCCTTTCAGTGTGCCAGGTCCATGCATTAAGGGCTTCGTCCCCACCTTGGTGGTACACGGAGGTGTTGGAAACTTCAGAGGAGCAGCAAGGTGGGAGGACTGCCAGTCATTGGGCAGTGCCCTTGAAGGGGATGGTGGGAATCCAGCCACCTCCTCCTTGTCCCCTCCTCTCCCAGGAGGTGAATGGACTTTGTTCAGCCATGACCTGCTTCCATGATGTGCTGCCTCACTGGGGCTCAGAAGCAGAGGGGACCGATTGACCACAGACTGAAACTTCCCATACTGAGCCAAAGCAAATCTCTTCTCTTTATAATGTGCTTGCACCAAGTATTTCTTACAGTAATGAAAGCTGGCTGACACAGCCCCACCGGCTGTCCTGGTCTTCCCCTGCTCTGGGAGCTGGACATATTGTCCTCTGTCACCTGTCTTTCCTCTGTGTGTAAGAGTTCCTAGCCACAGGTGTCTGTAAAGGCAGGGCAGAACAATCACTTCTTTTCTTCTCTGTAAGAATGTTTTCCTTGAAATAGAACACAAAGGAAAAGGAATGTCCACTGGAGGACAATTAGAGAGGACCCTCTTGTTCCCCCCATCAACCACAGCCTCTTCTGCAGAGGCACACAACCCTGCAGTCCCCAGTGTGAAGTCACTTTTACAGTGGAATCCCAGAAGGGGAATTGCTAGGTAAAAGGGGCACCCACTCTAAACTCAAGGAAATACTGCTGGGGTGCCTTCCCTAAACTGGATTAGTGGGTGCTTAGCCACGTAAGGGGAGCCCTATTCTGCACTCACCAAGAGATGCCGCCCAACTTGCAGATCTCTGCCAATCTGACCCTGTCATGACATTTTACTTTCATTTTACTGTGCTTGATTTTAATAAACAATTTGATTACTCTCCCGCCTATTTAGAGCATCTTCTTTGCTTTGCTAAAAGCTCTCTGTGTCCTTTGATGATTCTTGCATTGCACTGATCTTTATCTCACTGATTTATGGAAGTTTCTCGTGAATTAGTCCTTTGATATGAGTTATGAATGTTTTCCCATTTGTCATTTGGCTTCTGACTTTGTTTTTGTGATTTTCAACCATGAATATTTTATTTAATACAGGAAGTCCCATCAGTTCTTGTCTTTGAGACTTCGGAATTTTGTTTCACTTCTGAAACTGTCTTTCTCCTTATGCAATGATATGGAAGATTCACCAGGCTTGGAATGCAGCTCCCTGGTACAGCAGGAGGGCCTGGGTGTGATCCCACTGCTGAGGAAGGAAGAGTACACATTTCTTGTTTTCTTGTTCTCCTATTGTTTCATTTCACTTGTGAAATGAGTATGGTTTTGCATTTGGATTTATTTTGGTGAATGACATGGGTTAGATCTCACTTTATTTTCTAAAGAACTATCTGGTTGCTCACACAATCACTGAGTAATCTATGTTTTCTTCTGTTGCAAATGATATATTCATCATTTTATCCCATTTCTAAATATCACATCATATTCATCCCACTGTAAAACTGGCTTGTTTTACTTAGGTATTGCAGGATAGATTTAAAAACTAATTCTCTCTCCTTTTCTGTAAAATTTTCCTTGATATTGGGCTTGGTTGTTAATTTCTCCAGGTGAACCATGGGACCAGGGTCTCTAATATAACACATCCACGCTCACAAGTGCCTGTGAGTGGTCCTGAACTAGTGGGGGACTCTGGGGATGGGCGTTGATCGCAGGGACGGGGCAACTTTGCAATATCAAGTCCAGCCCTGAGCATAGACTTCCATTTAGACAACACTCCATTCTCCCCTGCAGGTGTGCATAAGGCTCTCAGACAGTTACTACAGTCTAGGCATTTCTCTCTTCCTCTCCTTTTTTACTATCATCTTATTCTGTTAAATGTTTTGTCTGTATGCAGAAAATCCATTATCGTTACATGAGGATGTTAAAGAATCCACCTTGCTGAGTTTTCACAGTGGCAGGTAATGTGATTATTCTAGCTTCTTCAATTAGTATTTGCAATTTTCTTCTCTATCTTAGAAACCCAGAATCAGCCCCACCAGATCGCCCTCAGCAGCCCTCCGCGCCTGGGTCTCGCGCCATTCATTCGGTTGTTCATTTGCTCATTCGTTTAATTATTTGTCCAACTGGGGCTGAGGAAGGAAAGTGTTTTGGCAATTTTTTCTCCCGGTGATAACTGTTGAGTTTCGCTATTTCATTTTTATTGGGATTATTGTAGAGAATTCACAGTTTCCAGCAACATCCTTCACTCTGTGTTTTAAACCATGAGCGGTTTAGTTCATGTTCACACTGCTTTTCTGCATATATTACAGAGCTGTGCTTCTAATTCATCCCCACCTTGAACACCAGCGACTTTATAATCAGTTCCTTAGTACCATTATTTATTGATTTCCTTAAATTTTTAATTCTCCTTGTACTTAATTCTTCTTCAAAATCTTCTAAAGACTGACTCCAGGCCATGAACTGCTCTAAGTACTTTACAAACCAGAATATTTGATTCCAAAAAAGCAATCTTATGGATGAGGGAGCTGGGACACGTATTTCGAGGTCTAGCTGAAGTTTGGGTGATGAGATAAGATTCGAACCCAGGCGGTCAGAATCCAAAGTAGGCTTTTATCTCAGTCTCTCTCCTTGTCTTATCCTCAAATTCATTTTATTTTTCTAACTTGCTAAATGCACATGCTTTTAAACTTTTGCATGTATTCACTATCAAGAACCAATGGAGCCTGCCAATGCCTCGCGTAGTTCTTATTTTCACCTTGACCTGTGAACGCTCCACTCCGTAATTTCAATTGCACATCATAGAAGTCACAAGGACTTCTAATCCTCTGACTTTAATGCTGAACATGGAATTAACTAAAATGACAGCTTTCTCAGGTTTGGTTCCCCCTGCCTGAAAACCTCCCCTCCTTTCACTCACTGAGGACATCTTTGCCTCAGCATTTCTCTCCCATGGTTTTGGTTGGCTTTCTGGAAAGTCCATCTCAGGCTGACATTGTTTCCAGTCCCCATCTTCATTCTTGATCCATTTCTGAATGTAGATCATTCAAGCTATGTCATTCTGTGTCAGAAGTAGCTTCCCAAATTTTATTTAATTTTGAGCCCCACTGTAACTAGCCAGCAGGAAAGAGGAGGTGACCTACCTGTGATGCATATTATGTTATACACACGATACAAATTGTGTTTGAGTGAACTTTGTCAGATCCACTCAGGTCATAAGAAACAACATGGGATTTAAGGGACACTTATTTTCCTTCTGTTTCTCTTCCTATCTTCCTTCCTCCCTTCCTTCTTACCTTCCTCCCTTCCTTCTTTCCTTCCTCCCTTCTTTCTTTTTTTCCCTTCTTTTCCTTTTTATGAAATAGAGAAAATGGGAAAGAATTATTTCCATTTGTACCATAAGTGAAAGGGGATGTCCCGGGCCCCCATTCTGGGATGTGAGCCCAGAAGCAAGAGATCTAGTTCATCCTCCTGATCTGAAGCATTGTTAAAGAAAATCAAAGCTCGGCACAGACAGCACCCACAAATGGAGGACACCTAAAGGCACTGGAAAGGAAGCCTCGTATTTTTACGGATTCTGAGCAGCCCTACTCTCTCCATGAAGGCCTTCAAGGGAACTGACAGCTCTGAGACCCCAGCGCAGGGCCATCAGTTAACACCTGGTGCCTGGCGTCCTGGAGTCCAGGTCCAGTTAAATGAGAGCCTGGCCCACGTTAGGAAAGGGAGGACAGGTGGAGCTGGTGGCTGGCACTGACCTGAAAGGTCATCAAACTTTGATCCTTTTACCCTGTGAGAAATACACACCAGCCAATAATCAGCAACCATGTGCAAAAACTTTACAGTGGCATGAAACAGAAGATAGACCCAGAAGACGGCAAGTGTTCCGGCTCACTCCACACTGAAGGAAAACAAGTTGATGAGCAGATCAGAGGTGACTTTGTGTTTAGTCCCCATGCAACCCAAAGCCAAATGTGGATGCACAGCTGAAGACACAGCCACCGTTTCCCCTGTGTCTACACTGCACTCCTGCAGTCCCTAATGGGGACCTAACCCATGGTCAATCAGGGTGTCCCCTGTGTCTACCCCTGGACTCCTACAGTCCACACCTGGGGACCTAACCCATGGTCAACCAGGGCTTCCCCTGTGTCTACCCTGGACTCCTACAGTCCCCACCTGGGGACCCGACCATTGCTCAACCAGGGCTTCCCCTGTGTCTACCCCTGGAATCCTGCAGTCCCCACTTGGGGACCCGACCCACGCACTTAGTAGTTATCTGTCTCTGGAACCAGAGAGGCCACTGAAACCTGGGGAACAAGAGATCTCAGCGCTTGGAGAATTGCTACAGAAGCTGTGGGATCTCTTGGTGGAGATGAACTCTCTTTCCAGAGACCACAGAAACCAAAGCTCAGGGGAATACAATTAAACAGACAGGGATGAGGTGGAGAGGGGAACGAGCCAAGCAGAAAGGCCTAGAAGCAAGGTTTGTGCCCCACTGGAGGTCTAACAGTTAAGCCAGTCATGGAAGGAAATGAACTATTCGTTTCACACAAAACAGGCATGAAAAGAAGAGAAGAGCAAAGGACCAACCAAAAGTAAATCTCAAAACTGTAGATTCAAATGCAATGCATGATGTTAATCCGGGCATCGAGTCAAAGGATTTAACAGAGAAATAAAGGGCAGTGATGATGAAAAGAACCTGTAAACAGTTCCCCCCCTTTTTAAGAGAGAGGGACAGTGAGAAAGAGAGAGAGAGAATCAATTTTATTTAGTTTTTCATGTGGTTTTGTTGCTCTGACACTCAGTTGTGTACATGGTGCTGGGGTTCAAATCCATGTCCTTGCACATGCTAGGCAAGTTCTACCACTGACCTCTCCACCATTTAAAAAAATACCTGAGAAATAGATGGAACATTATATGTCATGTAAAAAGAAAACTGAGTAGCCATGTTAATCTGAGCATGTAGTCTTCAAGACGATGGTTATTGCTGGGATAAAGAAAGGCATTTCGTAATTATCAAGGAGTAAAATGATAAAGATAGCCTCCCACCTACATTTATAAGAATTTAAATTAGAGCCATTGCAGTGGTACACACCTGTACTCCTAGTGACTTGGGAGGCTGAGGCAGGAGGACTGCAAGTTCAAGTTTAGCATGTAGTTATGTAGTTTAGTGGTAAAGCACCCTGGGATTCAATTCCCTGTACTAAAAAAAAAAAAGAAGAAGAAGAATTCAAACTCAAATCAGGGTTTTGAAATCATAGAGGAACAATGAATAGCACTGAAACAAGGAGAAAACCGCAGTTGCAGTAATGAACCTCAGCACTCCCTCCTAATGTCCAATCATATATACAGAAACTGAGCAGGACTCAGAGGACAAGAGGAATACCCCAATGAACAGGGTGCTTCTGGGAGATGGGGACTGCTTCACCCACCACAGCCAGAGACCTCTCCTTCCACAGCACAGAGGGACATTCAGCAGGCAAAGCACACTCCACACTAGGAAGCAAAGCCATCACTCTTTAACAATAAACCCAAGAGTATCCTCTGACCACACATAATTAAGCTGGAAATCAATTCTGGCACTGAACAAAATCCCCCAAATACTTGGAATAAATAAGCCACATCTATGCATATCCAAGGGACCAAAGAAGCAATCAGAAATGATGAGAAAATATTTTATGCTGCGTGACAACATAAAAGAGGACAAGAAGAGGAGGAGGTGACAGCAGAGGACGAGGAGAAGTAACAACATAAAAATTTTGGCATGCAGTTAATAGCACTGAGAGGGCCACTCAGAATACTAGAACTCTTATATAGAAAGGAAGGAAATTTTCAAATAAATTATGCACCCATCTACCATAGAACATTAGAAGAGGAATAACAAATTAAATCAAGCAATCTTGAGTCATAGTAAAATAAAAATAAATGCGTCCCCATTCGACCCTGGACTTTCTGAGTCTGGCTTACTTCACTGAGCACAGTGTCTTCCAGTTCCATCCGTTTGCCATCAAATGACATCACTTCGTTCTTTTTCATGGTTGCATATAACTCCATTGAGTATATGCCACACTCTCTTTATCTGTTCACCTGCTGAGGGCAAGCCAGGAAAAAAGAAGGGAGCTCAGTGGAGAAGAGGAAGGGGATTGAGGAGGGAGGAGGGACAGAAAATAGAAGAACGGTGGAGTGAAATTGATCAATCACGCTGTGTGCATGTGTGAATATGCCACCGTGAATTTCACCTTCATGTGTGTATAAGGTGCTGATTTAAAAAACAGTGGAGAGGAGGAGTGGAGAGGAGGAAGAAGAGCAGCGGGAGGGGAGGAGAGGCAGCACTGGGGCTGCAAGCTGAGCAGACTGTACCTTCTCTTTTCTGACTAGGTCAAAATGAACCCCAACATCATGTGTAACTACGCACTGATAACAAAATAAATGCAAACCCAGTAAATTTGGTAACAAGAATACAAGTAAAAGTGAAAGCTCCTTCAGGAGAGCTGAAGGAGGCCGAGTCCTTCAGGCTCCATCCTGCCAGGAGCTGGAGGTGGTGGTGTGCTCTGTGACGAAGGTGGTGGTGACAGAGGGCTCCCTTGAGTGCCCTGGCTGGCCTGTGGGCTGAAGCCGAAGGCATCTCTATTTTATAAGGTTTTGCTTCAAAATCAAATTCTCACCTGGTGCTAACTAGCTTAGGTTCTCATCCGAAACAAATCAAACCAAAGCCGGAGCTTGAGGTCACCGCAGTTTGGGGAGGACTTAGCGCAAGAGCGGGGCGGTGGAAGGCAGCTGACGTTATCGCAGTCCCCAGGTCTCCAGCACCCTGGTCCAGCTACCTCGACGCAGGGAGCCTTCTTCCTTCATCGCTGCCAGGAAGTAACCAGAAGCACCACCCTCAACAGAGGTGAAAGCACACGCAGGCCACAGCTCACGGCTTGCAGGCCGGAGGAAGAGCGCCCTCAGTGCTGGAGCGCTGGAAATCAACCGGGCTGGACCCGTGAGGCTGAGGACAGCTGATGGAGTGGATATCGCCACATTACAGCCTCCACGGGACAAACAGAAAGTTACAGGGGCTGCAAAGGAAAGTCTCTGCAGAGGAGCCGAGCGAAGACCTAAAAGCCTCCCCAAAAGCCAACTGATGAGCCCGCCAGCCGCTAGCTAGTCCTACCCTGCACCTCCCTCTGCGCCATGTCCGCGCTCGCTGGAGGCCACTCTAAACCCAGTCCCACTAAAGCAATGCTAAAGTAAATGAGGCCCCCAGGGAATACATTCACCTGCTGGTGCCCGCTTATTTATTTCTTGGTGGTTGCTGGGTATTTATTTATAGCATTAAAATCCAAGGAGTACCTTTCACTGCTAAATCCACCCCAGATGAGCAGAATACTCTGCTTCAGGTGTTGGAGACTCCGTAACCAGACGCTCAGTTTCTGCCGCGTGGATAATGTTTTGGAAAGCAGCGCACAGGGCAGTCCCGAGGACAGCACCTCCCCACGTCAGAGCCTATGGATTTGGGGGCCCGGCAGTGGGTGGGTCTCCCCTCCGCTCTGTCTGGAGGCCACTCCTACAGACTGCGGCTGAGAGCTCAGCTTCAAATGCCACTTAATCTCTTGGGTCTGGGGACGCAGCTGGGTTACTCCACTTGCTTTTCCTGCCCGAGTCTCACCTTCCATCTGTAAACTGGAGCTAGCAATCCCAGACTCTTGGGCTTGCTGTCAGAATTCGGTCACAGTGCACGCCACACACACACTCAGGACTTAACTAATTACAAAGTCTGTGGTGCATTCGTGGAAAACTCTCCTTCATGTCATTGGGAAGGAAAGACTCCAAGGGGACACAGCAGTGGGTGTGTGTGATGTGCCAGGCATCGTGATGAGCGCTTCACAGGCCTTTTCTTCCTGACCTTACCCCTGACCTTACCTTACGTCACAGCACGCTCAATCTGCAGCACAGGAAGCTGGGGAACTGCGAGGAGGGAGACCCGCCGCCCGGAAGGCACAAACAGCAGCAATCACCTGCTATTTCAGAAGCACTGAGATGCACAGAGGCTTGGGATATTCTTCCTTATCCTCCTTTCACTTTGAAATCACTGTTTCCATGGTGAGAGTGCTGAGCGACAGCATCACTTAGGAACACAAGCATGTTCCAGTACTGAGGGGAAAGGAAGGCTGAGGGAGACAGAGACAGAGGCCCGGTACAAGAAGATGTTTCAGAACAGGAAAAAGGAAAGGAATAAAGTTTCAAGCTTTGTAAAAAGTTTAGTGCTATTTGATAATGTGATTAATTTGAAATAAAGGTAAAAACTAGATCAGTTAAACAGATGATCCCCACCCAATAATTGTTTGGGTGGGAAACAAAAACATGAAAGCTAGTTATTCCCAGCAGCATGTGGTACAGCACACCTGTAATTCGAGTGATTCAGGAGGCTGAGGCAGGAGGACTGCAAGTTCAAGACCAGCCTTAGCAACTTACAGAGGCCCTAAGCAACTAACTGAGACCCTAGCTCAGAATAAAAAATGAAAAGGGCTGGGTATGTAGCTGAGTAGTGAGGTGGCCCTGGGTTCAAATCCCAATATAAAAAAAAATTAAAAATAATACTAAAATGAAAAGTGGGCATCACAATCACACTTGTATTACACAAATGCTACATGCAGACGGTGTTTAATAAAAACAACCACAGAATTCCATCATGCAGTTACGTAGAGAATTAATAAGACAAATACTGACAGAATCTAAACCTTTAAATACAAAATAACCTCTAAACATACATGCTAGCTTTCAAACGTAGCGTGCAAATGTTCAGGTGACCTGTAACGTGTCACATGCATTTCTAAGTTTGAAACAAATAGTTCATGTCAACTAATTTACCGGTAGTAGACAGGATTTTCCTCACTGAAATCTGTAATTTACTAGAGTTACAGCTTTAGAAGAACGTGGCTGAAGACTCTTTCTAAACTCCTGGTTTGATTTTGTGTTTGAATTACCAGAAGTGGGTGACTTCATTCACCCTGGACTCTGGATCCTCCTCATAGTTGGCTGATGTCTTTGTGGGAGATACGAAGGTTTGAATTAAAGAGGCATTTTTATGGTCACATTTTCTAAAAACAAAGAACGCAAAGAAAGAAAAATTGAATTGTTCTATCCCACCTCCAAAGTTCTCTGGCTTTTGTTGAACTTGGCTGGTACTCCCTTCTCTTAAGTATAAGTGATTATTGCAAGGAGATGGGAAAGACCTCTAAAATTAGATATTGCCTGGAGGTTTCCAATTATCTGAAAGCCTTCCTGTGAAAATTTTGAAGTGAGTTACTTTTTTCTTCTACACTTAGTTTTTTGGTTAGAGAATTTCTTAAAGAGACACATTTGTACCATTTATTGTAACAAAATTACACAATAATGGAAACCAGCCTAGTATGCATTTTCAAAGTGCCTTCTTTTCCTAGAAAAAAGTTCCTTTTTACTATCAGCCAAGGTCTTGCTCTCAGAGCTTGAAAGGAAGCATGAAGCTGCCTTTATTTAAACTTGGCCCCCGGCACTCCAAGTTGGCAGCCTCCTCGCTCTCCCCACCTACTGACAAAGCTGTAGAATTCCTCATTTTATAAAAGAAACTGTACTACAAACCCGTTAAGGTGACACCTCTGTTAATAATTCAGCATTTATATAAAAAGCACAGCTCCTTCACGCTGCACTATATTCTATTGCAAACTTTCTTTCCACTATTTTGTAAATATTACACAGTATCTTTTTTTTTTTACAAAATAAATTCACCACGTTGACTACACCATCTGTGTTTTGGGCACTGCTGCCTTCAATTATTTTACCAGTCAGAGCTGTCTACAAATGATTCAGCAGATGAATTTCACCTGTGTCATTATCTCGATAAACTTAGGCGGGATTTTTTCCTTTTTTCTTTTTTCTTCTTTTCTTTCCTCTTTTCCCCTCATCCAAATTCCAGGCAAAGTAACCACATCGTTGCTGATTACACCTCTGTGCCCTTTATTTAACACTATATTTTGATTAAATATCTTCGTCTACTACGGGATCCAGCAGCCCCACTTCTGCATGCACATATCTAGAGGAATGATTTCTGCATGGGAGCAGACACCCACAAGCCCAAGCTGTCGCCACACTATTCGAGGTAGCTAGGACATGGAATCAAATTAGATACCCATCCATGGATGCACGGATAAAGAAAACACAGTAAACATACACAATCGCATATCTTTCCACCGTAAAAACTTACACTAGATTCTGTCATTTGCACCAAGTGATGGTACTGGAGCACATTTTGTTAATAACATTGCTTTCTTGCTCATATAGAAGCTAAATAAGTGAATTTGAATGCAGAATAGCTCATGGATGATCTAGGCTGGGCATGTGTGGAGTCACGGACAGGCGGGAGTTGGAAAACAGGTACCGAATATAGGATAAGCTCCAGGGATGAGCAGCACGGTGGGGTGACTATAATTTACAACCTGTCACATCGTTTATGAGTAACTAGACGAGAGGCATTGAAAGCTCCAAAAACACAGTGTTCATGAAGAGATGGAAATGCTAATTACCTGATGTGGTCAGAACATACTGCATATTCATATTTCAACATTATACTGTGTGCCCACAATATATAATTACATCAAAATAATAAATGAATGATGTTATATAATTATGTGTTAAACAAAAATTAAATATTTAGGGAAATGAAAGTGCTAACAACAAATTGATCACACATATCAGATTTTCTCACTGTACCCACATAATCCATACAATTAAAATAGTAATGAATGAAAGAAACATGTCTTTAGTGTTGTGTTTATAAGCCTGAGTTCTGAGTCTTAGGCACAGGCTTACACACATGAATAAACTGTAAAGTATTGTATTACAGAAATAAATTCTAAAATCCAAAATATGCGTGAGACCTTTATTTCCCCCCAGTGTGGGAGCGTGGATGTGTTTGTAAGTGTAATCGGAGGTTTAATCCTCCTTCTGCCCGTGCATGGAACAGCTGGCAAGCTGTATATTAATAAGCCTTTGCCAAGCCCTGGGTGGAAAGGCACAGCTATGCGCATGGCCAGGGAGGAAGAGGCGCCCGTGTTCTAGCTGCATAGTTTGGAATTGCTTTGCTAACTGGGATGGTTGCGTTGATTTCCCAAGGCATACCATTCACAGAAACTAAGCAGCACTGTTTCAATGGTACCTGTCATGATCCATATTTCAAGTAATCTGATAATTTTGAGTCATTTTGGTCGCCTTTTTGATGGCCGTAATTAGTCATCTTGCTGCATCTGGTTGACAAAGGCCCACAGAAGAGTATTTTCTTGTGCTTTCCCAAGCTTGCCGAGTCAGCAGCACCCTCAACCCCACACTTCTGCAGGACTTGGGAGCTCATTTTCCCTTGTGCACTGAACTCAGGAGAGTGACAGCAGTCAGCGTCTCCTTTGGGAAGCAATCCCACCCTGCATGGGGCACCTGAGTACTGTCAATCACAGGTCATCACCTGACCTTGACAAGGGGTGGACCCGAGTGTCTGTCCACCTGATGAATACCAATGAAGCTTATAAGGACACTTAGTTTCTAAGTGTTGGTGGAAGGCATTGAGCTTTCTTCCTGCAGCCCGGTGAATCTGGCAGTGGAGTCACGCCCACAGCCTACTCTGAAGCCTCAGGTCCTCCTCTCCATGAAGTCTGGTGTGGAAATTCTGGAATCGACTGCAGTCAGCATTGCGGACAAAGCAAGGACACCTCCACTCCTATCTTTGAAGCAGACTCTGGCCGGTTTCTAGGGTTGTGTAAGGCCAAGGGGCCTTTTGCAACTCTGACCTGTCCATTTCTTCTAAGCTCTTCAGAGAAGCAGTTACATTCATGCCAGTACTTTCCCACCAAAACAGCTCTTAATCTGAACTATAAATAATTATCTTCAGATTAACGATTGTAAAGAAAAATAGATTTCAAAAACTATTTTTTCAATGGATCTTCAAGAGATGGAGAACCAAGAGGAAAACTCAGGAGCTGGCCTTCTTGCCCGTGATCAGACATGCATGTCCCAGGAATGTCTCCTGGCTCCTGGATCACACTGTCCTCCAAAGTGAGCTGGCAGATCTGCTCCCCAGAGTTCATGTACATCATAAACTGAGCAAGATAAGTGGTGTGTTAAGGCTTTATGGACTTGTTGTGACAGCTAATTTCCTATGGCCTGACATAGTGTCTGAATACGTGTGGGGATGTCCGTTCCTTCCCGCTGCTCTGTACATGCTGTGCACCCAGCGTGGCTCGGGCCCACTCCTAACGGTGACAAACACGCTGCTGCCCACAACAATGGAAGCCGTAAGTCATCGCACTCCAGCGTGGAAAGTGAGCGCGGAGCTCTGGGCCCATGCATCTTTTTAATGACCGCATGGCAGGAACCGTGCACGGCTTTACTGTGACAGTCTAGGAGGGGACTCAAAGGACACCTAATGAATTAGCTATAACTCTGATTTAGGTGACATGCGACCTAGCGATCTAGGGATGATTGCCATGCCAGGGAGTGAGTCAGGCCCTCCAGGAAGCCACCATTGCAACTCGGACTCTGTGTTCTCCTTTACTGTGATTCCATGCTGAGGTCACAAGGTCAAGCAGCTGGGCTGAACTGGAGCACACAGAGCTTCCTCAGAGTCCCACCAGGCCTGGAGCCTCTGCCCTCAGCCCCTGCACTCCTCCCCTCCGCGGTGGCCAGGCCACCTTTCCCAGGAGGTCACTTTCCGTTGGTTTCTCTAACTGCACCAATGTTCAGTTGACTTTTAGTCACAGAGCAATGTTTATAAAGCTTCATCTGACGTTAAGCAGATTAAAACATAAACCTGATGATAGAATACCAATGTAAAAATGTGTCAGTTTATTTAAGGGAATTGGAATTATCTCATTCTGGTAGCTGTTTCAGTTGCTTATAATCTCCCATGTATCTTACATGATACTTGGTTTCCTTGGATTATATTTTGAACATCCTTCAAAATGCACCTGCATTTTGCATAAAATCTCTGCAGGATTTTAAAGAAGGTTCATTATAGGACCAAACACTTTCTATCTGCAGTTAAAGGTTAATCATAGAAGCAGTCACACTGTAGATCTCTTTAGTGTGAAACTTAAGATACTTCACTCATGCTGAAGAGTACATAGCATAGCTGTCTTCTGAAGTCTCCCCACCAGGACTTGTCTAGGTCTCCTATAAAGTTCTTCCTGACTTTGGGATGAATGCTACTTGCAGAAAGATGGTACAAAACGAACTTCAGTTGTAAACGAAAGTCTGCTGAAGGGCACACACAGTGAAATGGTCAGCGTGGAGTTTCTTCAATTAGTGTGCAACGCACATGGTGGGGAGTGAATGATATCAGGAAGAAGAACTGTAGAGTGCTTTGTTCTCAGGCTCCTCTGCAGCGCATACGCATTCCACACTTGTGCAAAAATGGCCTCTGCAAGCTCTTGCGCTCTCTAGGTGGTTTTCTCAGTGACCAGGGAAGACTCAAGTACGGGGATAGGTCACCTGGGGAACAAATAGAACTTCGCCCCCTAGTGGTAGGGCTTGAGGAACAATGCATCTGCTGAATGACGATGTTCTCAGATAAATTATTTCAGATGTTTCCGTTAGGTTGTATTTGAAGCAATTTCGTATGTCAAATACAAAAACTATTTGTAAATGAGCTGGTT
Organism: Aplodontia rufa; assembly: GCA_004027875.1. NCBI lineage: Eukaryota > Metazoa > Chordata > Mammalia > Rodentia > Aplodontiidae > Aplodontia > Aplodontia rufa. Next base: position 7,728 of record PVKS010007457.1, on the reverse strand, counting down.
GGGCATGCCTGCCTCCGTGTTCTCTGAGAGTGTCAGCGGCCCGACCTTCGGTGCGTGTGGCGGTCAGTCTGTGCCTTGGCTGCCCCCAGGGAAAGCAGTATGGAGGTAAATCTCATGCCTGGGGCTTGTTTTCTGTTTGTTTTGTGAATGAGTAATGTCAAGAAACAGAAATGAAACGAATACCAAGAGATTGTAAAAGGACCAAATATGCACACTGTTCTGCCTCCAGGGAGAAAGAAGTACATTCCTCATCATTGTGATGTGCCCCTGCAAGCTACAGAACAACTCTTAAGTGTGTATTATAATTCCAGGTAGATTTAATCTCACTTAAGACAAAGAAAGATAAGGTGACAGAAAGCAATGGAACATTTTTTTCATAGAAGAGTCAGAAGATATTTGTGGAAAAATGTAGAAAACAAAAGAAAAAAATTAAATATGAGGAATCTTCTAAAGCGTCTGCGTTTAAGAGAGAGTACTTAAATGTCACTACCATTGTGACTTTAACCTCAGTTTTTGCACTAAAAAATGGAGTGATATTTTAAGAGCTCTTTCAGATTTTTTCACACTTGTCGGCTTGCTGAAATTTGTGAAAGCATCCTCCTTTTTAGTGCATGAGAGAATATTTCAATTCAGGAAACAGGATACTGCATCTCTATGAGCTTCGTGTGCGCCTCAGTTGGATTTCTTAACATCTCTGTGTTCATCTTCTGGCATTCCTAGGGAAACATTTTTATTGGGAAGGAAGGAAGGAAAGGATGCATTTATGGTTGAAAGTCCATGGGGATGCTGCAGCTGGCCCAGGTGATGTCAAGGAGAAAGTGGAATGTGTCCTAAAGACAAAGCTCTGGCAGGTGAAGAGGAGGAGGAGAAAATGATGGAGCGGTAGATGCAGATGGTGGTGCTGGCACTGGGGATGGGAGATCCACCACACTTATTTTAAGTGGAGCTTAAATGGCCCAGTAACAAAGTGGGTTATTGTGTAATAATAAAGCGCACGCAGTCTGGGCTTGAAGTCAGGACTTGTGTTCACTCTATGCCACTGAGTAGCCAACTTTTGGACTCTCCCTTAAGCTCTGAGCATTTGACTTTCCTGATGTGGCCAAACGGACATCATAACTGCATGTCTGCCCCCTCACAGGTCAGTGACAGGCTCTATGACTCTTGTCAGTGCTTACCTGGGAACCCAAATTCCACTCCAGCAGACAAAGTCCGTACAACAGTTGACTGTGGTCAGCCATCAGAATGAATGCGCAGCAAGAATATTTTGTTCAGTGGGAGGTAAGAGCATGGAAATGTCAAATATAAAGTATCCTCGGCGCCAAGCTTTTTCTCATTGCATGTTTTAGCAGCAAAATGATTAGTACAGTTACCAAGTTAACCTACCTCACCTTCCTGCATTATCATGTGTTTGTGTGTTAAGAGCACCTGAAATCTACTTTCAGACATTTCCAATACAAAAGACAATGTTGTGGACATGAAATCTCATACTCACTCATCCTGCAAACTGCAAGTTTATACCATTTGACCAGAACCTCACTTGCTCACCCTCCCTTCTGTAAAAAGGTAGAGACCCCCTTGATATAAAACAAATATATTTAATTAAGATTGACCACGCCAACTTTGAGTTGTGCTGGATGGAAGAAATACCTGAGATAAAACAGTGTGGTCACAGTCACAGTCATTGTCTCTGCAGCGTCGCTCCAGAGGCTCCCATACGCTGCCGGTTTAGATATGGAGAGTTTGGCTCCCCACCTAGCCCACCCTGCTAACCCGCCAGGTACAACCTGAAATAGATAACTGAAGCTTGCTGCTTGCATATCTTAGAGAAAGACCCTTCTGTAAGCCTGTTTGTAAGCCTGCCAACATTTTCCTTTAAAAGCTGCCTGCGTGAGTCACTCGGGTCTGCTGCCCTCCTGAACTTTGCTTTGGAGCAGTGGCCCTGGTGCCCCAGCCTGTTTCTTCCCTTATCTGTTCCTTCTCTTTCCCCAAAATAAACTTTACTTTTCTGGCGTCTGGTGGTCTCACTATGCATTAATAACCAGACCCCACAACATCTACCACTTGGAACCACCATTCTACTCCCTGTTCTTGAGAATTTGACTTTGTAGATACCACATGTGGGTGAGACCACACTATACTGTTCTCTCTGAGTCTGGTTTGTTTTAATCAGCATAATGTGCTCCATGTATTGCAAATGGTAGCATTTCTATTTTTTAAAGAGAGAAACAACTTTATTTAGTTTTTCACATGGCCTTAGTTGCTCCAACACTTAGTTGTGTATGTGGTGCTGGGGTTTGAACCCGGGTCCTCATGCTTGCCAGGCAAGCACCGAAACCACTGAGCCACTGCTCCAGCCCCAGCATTTCTATTTTTGAGGCTGAATATTATTTTTTAAAAGAGAGAGTGACATTGAGAGAAAGAGAGAGAGAGAATTTATCCAGTTCTTCACGTGATGTTCATTGCTCCAAGACTTCATTGGTATGTGGTGCTGGGGTTCGAACTCATGTACTCGCGCATGCTGGGCAAGGACAGCAACCGCTAAGCCACCATTCCAGCCCCAAGGGTGAATAATATTGACACATGTACATATATGCCAAAATTTGCTTACCCATTCACCCTTCTTCAGACACTTAAGATGATTCCATGTCTCAGCTACTGTGAATAATGCTGCAATAAAACGTGGGGTCGCTGCTATCTCTGCGATGCTGACTTAGTGATTTTTGAGGGGAGAAGAAAGCTGTTGGGATCCCCCAACATGAGGCCCAGATGGCTTGTAAAAGAATTGGTGGTAAACAACTCTAAGGGATCCAGCTGGCTTGTAATTAACAAATTGCCTGACCGCATGACTAAGCTATTTGGCCAGTCATTTGTTACAATTGGATAAACGTGTTTGCACTGTACCCCTATTGGTTGTTGTATTTGATAAACAGAGTAGTGACTAGTCAGGTAGGGCAAGCAAGCAGCCCTGTCCCGAAGGAAGAAAGCATAGAACCAGAGAAGAAGGCAGCCAGGAGGAAAGCAGCCCTGTCCTGAAGGAGAAAAGCAGAGAAGAAGCATAGAACCAGACAGATCAGCAGAGACGTGGGAGAGATCAGCAGTGGCAGAAGATGCAAGTCCCGTGTTCCGGCCGCCGGCGTTCGCCCCCTCGTTCCTGGCTCCCCGACCCTTCCTGACTAGGAACGGCCCAGGTCCGGGTCATTCCGCCCGCTCCCCACTCCGGAATGCTGCGGGGAGCGACTCCTTGCCCCAGTCCCCAGCCCTGTCCTGACTTGCCCCTCGGGGAACAGCCCAGGTCTGGTTCATTCCGCTCCTCGCTCCGGAACACTGCGGGGAGCGACAGAAAGCCTGCTGGATGGGGAATGGTAGTCCTATTTAAAAACCATGTCTAGGAGCCTGCGTACTGTTTACACAACACCTGCACCAATTATATACACCAGTTTCCCCACGCCCCCTTTCCTCCACATCCAGACTGACCGTCACCATTGCTTCTGGTAACAGCCACCTTAGAAGGTGTGAGGTGACAGGTGCTTGTAGTTCTTATTTGCAGTTCGTTGATTACTAGTGACAATGGGTGTCCTTTTATACACATGTTGCTCATTTTTATTTCTTCTTTGCAAAAATGTCGATTTAAGTTTTTTGCTTATTTTAAAATCAGGTTGTCTGGTGGCTTTACCTATTCTTTTAAAGAGAGGAATAGCAAGAGAGAGAAAAGGACAGAATCAAATTTTATTTAGTTTTTCATGTGGCCTCCATTGCTCCGGCACTTTTTGGTGTATGTGGTGCTGGGGTTTGAACTTGCATCCTTGCGCATGCCAGGCAAGTGCCGGAACCACTGAGACACCACTCCAGCCCTGTATTTACTTATTAAATTGTATAAATTTTTCATATTTGTTACATAAATCTCTTATGGGGTTTGCAAATATTTTATCTCAATTCATAGCTGAATTCAATTATATATCAAAAATGTTAGATAGCTCTATCAGTGGGATTTACCCATGCTGTGCGAGCTTGGTCAGGTTATTATGGACAGACAGATGTGAACGGTGGGAACACAAGGTTAAGAGAATGGTTCTATAAAAAGGGCCCGCTGTGCTGTCCCCTCATGCTTTCTCTTCCAAAAAGCAATTTACCTGCAGGGGAGCCTGCCTGGCCTGAGTAAACAGCTATGTCACATTCCTTAGCAAACTGCCTGTGATCTGCAGAGCAAATGCAGCCCCAAATAATGTCCAAAAGAGGAACCCAGGTTACCCTGTAGGGGAGACATTTGTGACCAGATCCTGAAACTCAGGGAGATAAAGATGATTATTTCTAACTTAAAAATCCATATGAATGTGTGACTAAGAATCCATTTCTGGTCAAAAGGGGCCAAGGTGACTCAGAGTTATTATTATGACAGTGAGGATGTGAAACTCTGATACCACCTTGCTGTCAGTCAAAAGTCAAGAGGTGGACTGGGTGGGACTCTCCAGAAAATTGCCAGTCTGCCAAATTAATGCACCATATTAACAGAAGGAATCATGAAGGAACAGATTCAGAAGAGGTGATTGACAAAATCAACAGCATTTCATGACAAAATGCTTGAAAAACTAGGTATAAAACAAAATATCCTGAATGTAACAGACTCAGTTATGAAAAAAGGCTCACAGCAAACACTATAATAAACAGGAAAAAGTTGAGATCTTTTCTTCAATAGCTGGGGCAAGGCAGTACACTCACTTTTGCCACTTCATTTTAATAAAGTACTGGGGGCACTAGAAAGAGCATCGGGCAAGCAAGAAAAAAGCATGCCATCCAGAAAGCAGACCTGAAATCAAGCCTGTCTGTGGATCTCATGATCCTGCGGGTAGAAAACTCGGAGGAGCTCCCCCTACACACATTAAAATTAATAAATAAATCAGTGAAGTGAAAGGGTATGGAATCAACAGACAAAAACCAGTAGCATTTCTCTACATCAGTAGTGTGTATTTGAAAAAGAAATCAAGACAAACATCTCATGTGGAACAACATAAAAAACATTTAGGAATTCCAATAACACTTACTAGAGAAATGTCTAAAACAATTGTAAAATTTTTGTAGAACCTCAGAAAAAATTGAATCATCACAATGATCTTGAGAAAGAAAAATTAAGTTGGATTCAACACATTTACTGGTTTCAAATGATATTTCAATGCTGTAGTAACCAAAGCAGTAAGACATTGCATAAAAATAGACACAAGACAGAGGACCAGAAAAGAGATGTCAGAAATGGACATGAGCATACATGGTCAGCCAGTTTCCAACAAGGTTGCCAAGAAGACAGCACAGGGGAAGGACCATTCCTTCAATTGAAGATGCTGGGAAAACTGGGTATCCACATGCAAAAGGAATGAAGTTATTCAGAACCTTATCTTAAACCAAGTTCAAGCAATCAAGTCAAAATGGATTGAAGATTGAAGCTTAAGTTTAGAAGTCCAGAAAGGGGACTCCATTCGTGGGCTCAGCAGGCATGCAGGACACCCACCCCTCCATAGTGCATGTCCAAACCTCCAGCCTTAGGCCCAGTGGGTGCTTAGGACACCCCCAAAGCCCCCACGGCTGGACATCTTCCAGCCATCATGCATACCCACCAGGTCCAGACATATTGGGCCTGTCTCTGCCATCAAGGATCACAGATCCTAGTATGGCACATAGGCTGGTCTATTGTGGCCCAATCCATGCCTCCAGGACCCCAGGACCCAGTGACACATCCCTACCACTTATTTTCAATTACCCATCAGGCTGCCCAGCAACCCCGCCAGGTTCCAAATCCTCAGTTCTGGAACCTACATCCAAAAGGTTCAACAGAAAAGGTTCCAGGTGGAAGCAGCTTTCTGCAAGAAGGTGGTCATCAGAGAGGCAGTGTCTGACTTGACACTTTGACCTGCAAGGAAGAAGCACTCAGAGACTTGCCTTGGTTCCACTCAGGGAACTTCAATTCAAAGATCCAGAAGAAGCTTTTCAAATATGAGGAATCAAAACAGAAAAGATTCACCTCAAATCCACAGTTGCCTTACCAAGGAACCCATGGACAGGGAGCAGGGTGAAGACCTAGAAAAAAATATCAGTGATCTGATTACTGAAAGGAACAATGAACTCATAAAAAGATTTAATGAAGAGACTAAGGGAGAAAACTCAAGAGATGAAAAACTCTATTATCAAAAAATAGACATTCTAAAAAGGAAGTAATGGAGCTAAAATATGCAGTCAATCATATTAGGAGAATGATGGAAGAATTGAATAATAAGACTAACTTTTATAGACCATAGGAACTCAGTTCTTGAAAAAAGAATTTCTGACAATGAGGATGGACTGAGTAAGGTTGAGCACATGGGTGACAAGAAAGAAAACCTCACAGTATACATGCAGAATTTTCAAAATGTCTTGGATGAAAACAGAAGACAGAATATGAAAGTAACGGGGATCGAAAGCTTTATATAGATTTAGGTATATAGGTATTTAGGTATATAGACATAGGTATCCTTCTAAGGATACCTATGTCGTTCCTTACAGACATAGAAAAAGCAATTCTCAAATTCATTTGGAACAATAAGAAACCTAGAATTGCCAAAACACTACTAAGCAAGAAAGATGGAACAGGCGGGTTTGCCATACCAGATCTAACACTATACCCCAGAGCTGTGGTAACAAAGACAGCATGGTACTGGTATCAAGATAGGAAAGAAGACCAATGGAATAGAATAGAAGACCCTGAAACAAACCATCAAATCTTTAAGCATTTGATTTTTGACAAAGGGGGACAAAATATTACATGGAAGAGAGACAGCCTCTTCAACAAATGGTGATGGACAAACTGGACAACCACTTGCAGAAAATTGAAATTAGACCCATATCTTTCTCCTTGCATGAGAATCAAATCAAAATGGATCAAGAAGTTAGGAATTAAACCAGCTACCTTGCAACTGATGGAAGACAAATTAGGTCCAACACTTCAGCATTTGGGAGTAGGCAAAGACTTTCCTAACATGACTCCTAAAGTGAAGGAAATGAAGTAAAAAATCAGGGAATTGGATGCCATGAAGCTAAAAAGTTTTGCATTGCCAAGGAAACAATCAAAACAGTCAAGAGGTTTCCTATGGAAATGGAGAGAATCATGGGCTATGATTCCTCAGACAGGAGACTCATATCCAGAATCTACAAAATCCTAAAAACCCTCAACTACAAAAACACAAACAACCCAATCCATAAATGGGCCAAAGAGCTAAATAGAAACTTCTCACCAGAGCACATTGATCAAGCCAATGAATACTTGAGAAAGTGCTCTAAATCACTAGTAATCAGAGAAATGCAAATGAAAATTACATTAAGATATCACCTCATGCCAGTCAGAATGGCAAAAATGAAGAAAATAAACAATAATAGATGCTGGAGGGGCTGTGAAGAGATAGGCACACTAACACACTGTTGGTGGAGCTATAGACTGGTACAGCCCCTCTGGAAAGCAGTGTGGAGAATCCTCAAAAAATTAGGGATGATCCCACCATATGATCCTGCTATTACTCTCCTGGGTATCTTTCCAGGGGATTTAGAATCAGCACATTATAGTGACATGGCAATATCTATGTTCATAGCAGCTCAATTTACAATAGATAAATCATGGAAACAACCCAGATGCCCCTCACTGGATGAATGCATCCAAAAGCTGTGGTACATATATACCATGGAATTTTACCCAGCAATTAGAAACAATGA